>JARKIE010000820.1:0-23048 GCA_029378255.1 Mycena rosella
CCGTTGACCATGAACACATGGTGCAATGTCCTGTGTACAATAGGGCTCGTGCATGGAGGAGCTTGAGGTGCTCCGCTCATGTGAAAATTGCACGGAATGTTCGCACTAAAGGTTAGCACATGTAAGGGAACATCAGATGAGGAAGCTATGGATGGATATCTGGATGCAGCGCATTTTTCCTAAGGTTTTGCTATTCAGTGAAGAGGGTAGATTCAGGGCTCGTGAGACTGAGAGACATGGATAGGGGTGCTGGACAGTGTGATGCAGACCACAGTGCTATGATGTGAAATAGATGGTATTCGCTTTGTAGCTCGTTCGGCCACTAGGGGGTTAATACGAGATGGACACCAGTGGCATAGGTGGCTGTCACGCAGACGCGGTGTGTTCCGTGACGGTGTGTGTGTGGGGGGGAGTTGTCTTGTGAGAGACAAGAAATTGGTCAGTAAACGATGCAGTCAATGAATGTGGATACCTTGGTGAAGGGTAATGCATCTAGGTGGGGTGTACCGCTGAAACACTGACTATAGAGCCACTGGTGAAATTAAGTGTGCAAGAAGAACACTTAATTGAACAACCAACAACACCAACAACAGCAACAAATTCAACTATCAACGTGCAAATTCGGTGTTACCAGGTATTAGGTAGTGCAATTTGGGTTTTTACAGAAAAGTGCAGAAGCTTATAGCTAAAGTGACTTGAGACAATTGAAACTGTTCTAGGCACTTTACACACCTTAGAAGGTAGGAAAGTTGGGTTTATGTGCAGACTTGGAACTCAGTCCAAGGGGTAATCGTAGATCGAGAGTTTTATTTCCAACATGTATTTCCGACAACCAATGTATCAGCTAGAGTTTGGTAGTTTGACTACGCACAAGCTGAGCGCCTTCAAATGTTTACGTGATTTTTAACAAAGCAAGTCCTGTCCTGTCCTGTCTGGTCTGTCCTGTCTGGTCCTGTCTTATATCACTCCACAAATATCCAACACTTTATATATATGCAACAGAAAACAACAAAAGGAAACTTTATAAGCTTTCTGAAGGTGTTCTGGATAGATGCTAGACGTCCCCTGTGTGCTCAAGCTCATGCTCATGCTCACTGAGAGGAAGGGTAGGGATCTACTGGTGTTCCCTTTGTTTTCTACGGTATTATACAAACTGATGTTCTAAATAAGGAAATGATTCTGAAACCAACTTTTTAGTACAAACAGATAAATGGAACACAGATATATCAGGGTGATGAGCAGGATTAGCTCAAGAAATAGCCCTGTTGGTAATTAGTTCCGATTGAATGGTATATTTGATAGATAATCTGGGAGATTGGAAGAATTGTGCCATAGCACATAGGTACCCTGGGTAATCAATCCATGTGCCAGCTCCACTGAGCCCTGGTTGATCAGCCCTTAAGTCACCCAATTAGTCAAACCTTCAGCCCTGGTCAAAGCAAGTTCTGGCATCACGAGCCAAGGGCTCGGTAGTATCTCGACATCAGATCTCTGTTCCGTGCTCAGATCATATCTCTGTGATCGACATCATCGGTTCTTGGAATTGTCGGACTATGACCATGCACGGTTCTATTATCTGGAACCATCCCGCAACCTTTTAGATCCTTGTACTGCCCTGGTAAGTCCCATAGTCGAATGGAGTGCATTGGTATATCCTTGATAGGATATATGCGGGCCATTCCCAATCCCTTATTAGGATGGTAAGAACACCTTTAGCTAATGACTAGTACTTGGCTTGGCAATCTGACCCATTGTGGTGGCCGTCATCCCCAAGTAAGCAATAGAGCTACTCGCACATGTGTACATCCTTAGCTAGCAACTCGGACCTCATCCTAGCTCATAGTGAGTGATATAGCCATTATTCTATACGAAGCTCCTGCTTAGAACAGCAAAATCGAAAGATTCACCGCTGAGAAAAATTTCTGTTTTCCGCATCAATGTGAAAAGTGCTGTAAATAGATAATTCTCCAGCAACCCGGGTTGTTCTTAACAAGGGGGGTTGTTAAATAGAATTATCCAAAAGTTCGATTTGGTTGATTCCAACTTTGCGAGCATGCAGATTTTCTTCTGCTTTAATGTCTTCACTAAGCTCACACTTATCGACTTCGTGCAGAGTCACTGATAATTCAAGTGATAATTCAAGCGGCAATTCACGGCTTGCCAGGAGTGTCAGGATATTGTGGAAATGGTGGATAAAGTAGCCTGCAACCAAAACTCCTCAACACAAATATCAGGAATTCAGAACGAGATAATTCTGATTCATCGATCAGAATTGAACAATCGTTCTATACTGTATCGGACTGCTTAGTTGGCCACCCTAGTTAGTTGGCCACTTGTGAAATATAAGACCCCAGAGGGAAAGTTTCCCCAAGTTCTGTGTGGGAGCAACTAATGGGACCTTTGGGGATGGTCCATGTCAAAATTCGAGAGAAAGTGATCACTTCATCGTAAGTTACGGCAGCGCGGATCGCGGTCCGAGGGGTGTAACCATCATTTCGTAAGCATCAACCGCCAGACGAGGACCGCAACGGCTCGTTCTCGAATCTCGATCAAATCTGTCTCAATCTACGAACCCTGGGGCTCTTCTGCTCCCCTGATGAAGGGCTTTGAACTACGATGCCACAAAGCAGGATTCCTTTCCGCTCATCCGCGCTAAGCACTGGCCAAGTTCTTGCTCTCACTTTGAGTGGCTTTGGAATCTGGATGTCCACCTCCGTATCGGAAGATCACACTGCGCCACCGCTCTGGGACTTGGCAGAGGCAGTATTGTTGACGAAAGCTTCCTTCTAGTATGGGCTTCAATATTCTACTCATCCTCCTCTCTTCTTACAGCGATGCAATACCCCCAAACCACCTGATTTTGGCATCCTGGATCTTCGGATTCTTTCTGAGAGGTCTTGGTGTTTAGAGACTAAGTTGACCATATAAGTACGTGCCAATACCTTACATTGGTCCACATCAAAGTTGTGTTGGTCTTACCGACACTGTATTCCGCACGCGGCACACAAAGATTTGAAGATGCTGATTTCCACCCTCCCCATTCCATCATTGTCAAAATCTTTTACCCGTCCCATGGCATGTATGCAGCCTCTGGCTTCATAAAAAACTGAATAGACCCTATCTTTATCGTTCTTGAGCAATATGGTCAGCAGATTCCATGTCCGCAAGCTATTTGGCCAGGTGGCCAACTAACCCGTATTTACCTTTTTTGGTCGGCCGCCGGGAAAATATTCAGTACACCCTGCATACGCGGTGTAAATTCCCGGAAATTGCCTGGATCCATTCTTTGGATGTCTGCCTTCATTCTAACACCACAGGGACTGAAACTGCTCTATGGTGTCCTCGGGCCTGTGCGCTAATATCTTAGGCGGCCAACTAGCCAGTCACCAACAGTACACGAACACGTGACGACTGCTCGTGCCCAATCATTGAATCAAGTTGGCTCCGCGACGCGTCAAATAGGTTTAGCGCGTGTATTGCTATCTATTGAACAATTATAAACGATTGTATGTTTATCTCCAGGATAACGGAAATGAAAGAGCGAGAGATCCATTCAGAATTCGACGTAACTAGCGCCCTTGGTTACATACTGCTGTTCCCCGCTCTCGGCGTCCTCCTGCTTGCGCCGGCCAAACGCAAGCGAATCCATCGGGATTCTCGACGAGTTGTCATCGTCCGTGGTGTACTGGACGTCCTTCTGAATCCTCACTACGGTGTCTTTGGTGTCTCCGTGGCTCACGGCCATACGATGAGGGCCGCCTTTGCTTGACTCTATTCCGCGGCTGGAGTTGTCGGTTAACCAGATGCGGTTGTTGAGGTTGGACAACATGCATCTGGGAGCACGAATGTCAGGTGAGGAAGAATCAAATGCGAAACGATACATACAAGGAATAGACACGGCCGATGGTGATCTAAACAAACACCATACACATCAGTCAGCGATCTCGGAAGAACGAGTCAAAGTACTTCAAGCATCAAAGCGGCTGAAGCGCATATCAGTATAACACGTTACAACTTACAAGATACGCGAGTCGACTACTCACTGTTCGTCTCGGGCTGAGCTTTGAAGAGAATGACGGTCACGATGCTATTTACAATAAACTTAGTGCTGTTCGACTCCACATGGTTTAAGCATGATACTCACGTTACGGCCGTGGTGATGGAGCCATTCCGGACTGCCGCAACCGACAGGCGTTGAAGCAAACTAGATTTGAAGGCCGTCGGTTAGACTGACTGAGGGGCGGGACGGTCATAACCGGCGTACTTGTTCGTGCCAACGAAGTTGGATTTGAGACTCTGGAACCTGATGACGAGAATGATGGTGATGGTCGTGTCTGCAGCGATGCATCCACTGAGCCACACCGTTACCCATCTGAGCATGTTTGGGTTAGACGTGAATTAATTGCAGGTGATACGGTGCCTACTTGACCAGTCCCCCCCTGGACGCGATCGAGGTGCTTATGATCAAAGTACCGGCCGTCGCGCCGGCACCGGCGATTCCGACCGCAATGAACAGACCGATCACGGGGAGCCAGATCCATTGCTTCGTCCTATTAGGCAAGGTAAGCGGGGGAAGACGGCGGTGGGCGCAGCACACGGCACGCACAGGTTGAAAAGCATGCGCGTGAGGAAGATCTGGACCGCGGCCCCGGTGATTCCCGTTCCGATGACATATCCGGCAATACCCCATGGTCTAGCTTGGGTTAGCGCAGCCACCTATCGCTCGGCGGGAAGACATACTGAGTGGCGAGGTATGACTAGACCCGAAGTTCAGCCTCGGAAAAAAGAAGAGAGAAGAAGCCTTACATCTTCGCCCCAGTGCTAACGTGCACAGTGAGAACGCGTCCCCAAGTTCGAATATCAAGGAGGAAGCTCACCGTTACCATGTAAAGGTAGGTGGACGACAAGCATGCGATGACCGTCAGGGTGTCTCCCGTGAGAGCAATAAGCACCATGCTTTTATTGAACGCCGGATCTTGGCCAGTTCATCAGCGCTAAATTCAGGACCGGCTAGCCGCACGTACCGTTTTTATATCGACCGAAGTACTTGAAAATCCTTTGATAAAAGTGGGATTAGAACAATGCCCAGATGGATCGAGGAGTCAATACTCTTTTAGTCTGAATGCATGAATATATCAGCGTCAAACCGCAAAATTATTGACAAGCACGTACTCCAGGGCAAAAAGGCTGAATGCGACGAAAATACATCAGGAGACTGCAAGAACAAGCACTCGACGAGGCCTTACAACATGTTGACCCAGGAGGATACTAGGAGGCAGCTGTATTGTAGCAGATCAGGCTGAGGCGGCGACGTGGTGCAAAGAAAACGTACCCCAAGCTGAGATCGTACAGGTTGCTCATGCTGGCTGGATTGCGGGGGGGCGAATGGGCGAGTAAATTGAAAAAAGGCGACAATTTGAGGGCGAGGGTAGTATTGTATTACGGACAACCCATTCGGAGCAAATGTCCAGTATTATGAGAAGCCCAACGTAATCGTCGTCAACGCCCGGTGCACTTCCCACGTTTTGCGAAATTGTGGAGCGCACCCGAGCGCATCTCTGAAACTCACCACCTGGAGTTTCAACTTTATTTAGAACCCTATGTGTCCATAGACAAAGGACATACCCAGAGCTTCCGGAAGTTCAACGTCGTCGAACGAGTTGCTTCTGAAGATGGCTGGAGCCCGGTGTCGAACTCGGAGCTCTACGCCAACGGAACAGGGACCAAACGGCGAACACGTGCGTGATCGGAGTGTTTTGTCGTTCTTTCTTCAGGATCCTCTAATGCCGACTTTGACCTGAGAAGTTAGAACATATCCAGATTTCGACGTATCCTGCCTGGAGATGGTCTTACTGGAAATTCGTCGGAGAATTTGGGGGGGAGCTTGGCAGACCAGCGGGTTTAGTTCCGGTGAGCGGGATTAACTCCGTAATGGAGAGCGGGTTCGCACACGGCATATCCGCGCAGGGTCGCGCTATTGGGGATTCCACAACCGGCGACCGCCTAGCGATCTTAGTTACCGAATTAGGTAATTTTTTATTTGGGAGTTCGTTGAATAAGGACTCAGGACGACCGACTTGCGACCAACCGAGGATCCAACTTCGGGGTAAATTGCTTATACGAAGCTTCTGGAGGACGCTTTCTGTCAACTGCCGACCGAGTTTGTAGCGCCAAGTCTAGTCTCTCTTGACAAACTTCCTCTCGTGCCTCGTTCTGAAGTTTCAGTCTGTTACCCCCGTTACCGTTACCGGCCGGGTCTGATCGGGTGGACGGTCTATCCGGAGCTATGGCTGGGCCTGGTGGAGTCGTCTCATCAGTCACATTGGTCGGAAGAAATTCCGAGGCACACATGTGATTGATGCGGACTGTGTGGGCGGTGTTGATGACCCTCTGCTCGTCGTCCGCGGTGGGCGGCAGGGAATCCGGATTGAAGAAGTGTCCTATTTGAGGTCGCTTTTGCCATGCATGAAAAAAATATTGGGTTATGATTCAAGCAGAGTTTCACAAACGAAAATCCAGTATGACCTGCACCACACATTTTAGAATTGGGCGGGATGTGGCGGGATGTGGCGGGATGAGCGGGAGCCGATGAGAAGGATAGCACGGTGAGATCAGAAATGATGGATCCAGACCCATGTGACAGGGCCGAATCACGCTCGGAGCGGAGCGCAGCCATATGGCTAATTTTGGCTGGGCCGGTCTCACGAAGCCGTCCACCCGATCAGGCCTTAAAATAACAGACTTACGTCCAGTGCCAGCACGTGGCCACCAATAAATCGTTGCCACTACCGCCGACGTACCGACGTCCCACGCTTCTCCATCTCGATTCAATACATCTCTATAGGAAGCACGGAATCGCCTTCACCAGACAAGATAGGCGTCTCGCGTCAGCTTCTTGCTGTCATTGCAATGTTGGGCGGAAATCAGACCTCTGCCTGCATTCTATGAATTCACCATGTTAAATGGTGCATATGCTCTGAAGCGACCTCAATCCCTTGGCTAACCTCCTAGAGGATCGGCGCCTAGTATGCCCGAACTTGTCTGAGTAAGCCCGTTGAATATTCGACATTGATCACCAGATTTCGTCCACAGAATCCCGCGTTTCTCGGGCGATGCCCCGATTGGCTGGAAGGCCGTATAAGAGAGCGGCGAAGATCCCAGTCCAGCGAAGGCACAATGTTCTCTCCAGCATCAACGATACTAGGGGTCCTGTTCTTTGGCGGTGTCGGCCTGTGTAAGCTTTACGAAGACGTTGCTGACCTTCCAAGATTGCAATACGACTATGTTGTAGTCGGTGGTGCGTACTGTCGGGTACAGGTTGGCTGCAGGATTTATCTTCTCTCTAGGCGGGACGGCGGGCAACGTAGTGGCAAATCGCTTGACGGAGAACCCTGATGTCTCGGTCCTGGTGTTGGAGGCCGGCGTGTCGTAAGCATCTCTCTCTACTCGTCCGATAGCTCGCTTCAAAATGCTTTTCGGAACAGAAATGAAGGGGTCCTAATCTCAGAAGTACCATTCTTAGGGAATGATTTCTTTGCTTCCATCAACCCCTACAGCTGGAGTGCGTGCACAGTTCTGGTCTTATGTTTCTTCGCTTTCAACCAGCATAATCCAGACTATACGACAACACCGCAGACAGGATTAAATGGCCGTGCTATATCGTACGCCAGAGGTGAATACAACGACCCTAACACAGTGTGCAAATATTGAGGATTTCAATAAGCATACCTTCTGGGCGGATGTAGCTCCCACAGTGAGGACTGTGCACCTACCATTCCATTGGAGTGCTAATGCTAATAGATGGAATGGTGTACACTCGCGGGGCACAAGATGACTTTGACCGCTATGCAAACTTAACGGGCGATGAAGGGTGGTCCTGGAATCAAATATTCCCGTATTTTCTCAAGGTGCGTACGCACAGGCAATGAGGCAGCACCCTCCATATTGACGAACAACTCTAGAATGAAAAGTGGACCCCGCCAGCGGATCAACACGACACGCACGGTCAATTCAACCCCGGTATTCATGGAACGGCTGGCCCCATCTCCGTCAGCCTCAGCGGCTTTCAGTGGCCGGATTTCCAGCGTCGGATAATCCAAACGACGGAGGAGCTGCCAGACGATTTTCCATTTAATTTGGACATGAACTCGGGACAGCCATTAGGTGTCGGTACGTCCCGCGCCTTCTAGTTTCGGTAAATTACTGAAATGTCAACCAGGGTGGGTTCAATCGACTATCGGCCATGGGGAGCGCAGCTCGTCGGCGACGGGATATTTAGCGCCGGACTTCATCCAGAGACCCAATCTCGATGTTTTGTTACATGCACAAGTGTCCAAGCTTGTCAATGTAACTCAACACCAAGGAAAACCGAGCTTTGGCGGGGTGCAGTTCCGATCTGGTGCGTGCCTTGCCCTTCGATATACGTCGGCCGTTGACTGCTCTATGTAGGAGCGTCGCTGTTCGTCGCTGAAGCGTCGAAAGAGATAATTCTTTCCGCAGGATCAATCGGCACCCCGCAGATTCTGTTGAACTCCGGTGTTGGCGACCACAACGCATTACATGCACTGGGAATTCCGACGGTGCTGGATCTTCCGAGCGTGGGCCAGAACGCTTCTGATCATTCATACTTCGGTCTGACCTGGGCGGTAAACTCTGATGACACGATTGAGTCCATCACGCAGAATGCAACTCGGTTCATGAGGCATCCGAGCAGTGGAATACGTCGCGCACAGGCCATTCGTCTTCCCCAGACCGGGACACACGCGGGGTGGCTCCGGCTGAGTCAAGATTCTCCCGCGTTCGATGTACATGCCGACCCATCGCCCGGCCCGGGCGCGCCACATTTTGAGCTTCTCCTCTTGGTGCGACCATCAGACATTTATATCCACCGATTGTTTGACCAACTTCTCACAGCCGTCGGGACAGGATCTGCCCGGAAATTTCGTCACCGCTCTCTTGGCCATGGTGAGCCCCGTCAGTCGTGAGTCTCTCTATATTGTTGCCGGTCAGCAGGATTCATTTGTACCAAGGCGGGTCGGTGACCGTCAGTATGACGACCCCTTCGCCGATCCACTTATTGACCCGGGGTATCTGGCGAGCGAGTTCGACGCAATCGCGCTAAGAGAAGGAGTCAAGCTCGCACAGAAGTTCTTCAATGCCTCTGCGTGGCATGGCTATCTTGGAGCTCCAACGATAAATCTGGCGGCGATGACGCAACCGAGCAGATGGCGACCCTCCGCGCCAACGTGGCCTCGGGTTCGCACACAGTTGGGACAGCCAGGTAAGCACGTTGTAAGCGTCGTGTGAGAGATGGAGCTGGTTTTTTTCCCGTCTTTTTCTTGCTACCTTCGTTCTGTCTAATTACTTGTCCACAGCATGTCACCACGTGATGCGACATATGGCGTCGTGAATCCGGACCTGACGGTCAAAGGTATTGCGGGATTGCGCGTTATCGATGCGTCGGTCTTGGTAAGAACTATGTTATTTTGGTGTAATTGACGTTTTTTTTTGACTGGGTTGATAGCCGATCGTACCTGGTGCCCATACTCAAGCAGCCACCTATGTAGTCGCAGAGCGCGGCGCGGATTTAGTGAAGCAGTTGTGGACGTGAGCCATGGTGAACGATCCTATTTCAACCACAGAACGCTGGGTTACATACGATGTTATCAGATATAGTTTCATTTGGATTCGAGCCCGATCTAAATTCTGATGTCCCATAACAAAACGATGTACTGACTTCGAAAGAGGGTCCCTGTAAGGTTCATGCCAATGTGGCTTCCTCAGCCTTCACTCGAGGACATGCGCCTTTGTTGGGGTTCATCTCGTTTATTCCACACTTCGACCCCCGAAATCCAAAAAAACCAACATCATATAGCCTCAAGACAATAATTAACCGCTATCACCCAATTTTCAGAACGAAGGCGGACCAAGCCCAACATCGGAAGACGGACGCATGGCCGGTGACGTAGTACCTCGCCAACTTTCGGACCCAAATTCTTACATTTCAGTTCGCACTAATACCGCGACGGATTATCGACCTGGCCAATACTCTGGCGGACTCAAAACCTCCGTGAGGTTTGAGTCTGGTATTCAGAGGCCTGCGACCAGCAATACTATAGATGATCCCTCGCTGGTTCCCAACTCACTGCGTTTAGCCCCTAGCAAGCACCCTGGTCCGCCACAACAGCGAGAGAGGTGTGGGGAGGGAGGCGGAGAATCCTAGTAAGTATAGGTAAACTCCTAAAGGAGGTGCGATTCCCAATTGAAGATAGCCTTCTCTTTTTTATCACCCAGGGGCCCCACCCGCACCCGCCTGCAACCGCGGCCCACTCGAGCAGCACCGCCGCAAAATAGCAGTCATTCTGCTTGTCGGTGAGCACGCGTTGTGCAAACTCCATCCCAGCTGCCTGGATCCGTCTTGCCTCCGCGTCGTTTGCTTTCGCCCACTCGATGCGCTCGACGAGGTCCGACAGGTCAGGGAGCACGGGCACGTAGTGCTCAAACGGCCGCAGCCAGTCGCTGAAGTACTCGGTGAACAGCGTCGACTGCCCGCCCAACCGACCATTAGTGCGGGCCCTACTAGGTGTGCATTCAACCACGAACCTTGAACACCAGCGATCCAGATTTGAGCAAGCCCAGATACCTTCCGGAGAACGCGTTCCCGTCGAGGTCGAGGACATACTTGTACTTGTATCCCTCTTCCCGCGGGGACTCCTGACTCGTGATGTTATACTCAGCCTTGATCGCAGCCGGCGTCGCACCCATCTAGCTGGCAGAACCGCTCGTGGAACCCGGAGGCCCGCGACATTCATGATCTCAGGGTGCGCGCGCGCGATGTCGAGCACCTTGAAGCGCGGGAAGCTGCGATAGTTCGTGCCGCTGATCCATCCGCCCGTCGACTCTCCGCGCCAGTCTATAGACCTCGTCAGCGTGGGCAGAAAATCTTGTGGGCTGACCCACAGAGCAGTGGCTTTTTGTATTTCCATGAGACGTTGTCCGGGAAGCTGTACTGGAGGACCGAGGCGAGCGGTCGTAGTGGAGCTGCAAGAACGGTCAGGTCGAGTGGGCACCAAGGTCTTCGCCGCACCTCGCTTGGAAACAGGATATCCGCAAAGCAGGGCGATATCTTCGACTGGCTCATGACGGGGTACAAATCTGTGGTGAAGTCTGCGCTGGCACTGTACAAAAGGACTGGTCATGTCAAGTCGTTGCTCGCACTCGAAGCCATGTCCACGCACAGGAACTCGCTCGTTGCCGTACGTCATGAAGCCCTTGGGCTCGTTCGGCACGATGCAGTGTTCGCATCCTTGTAATACTTCGACGTCGGGCGCGGCGCGTGTTTGAACGGTGTCGCATCGCTGGAGGTCAGAACCCCCGCTCGGGCATCGGGCATGCCGGGATTGAATACGACACGCGGCTCTTCACGATAGTTGAGAACAATATTCATGTCCGGAGTATCGAACTCATCTAACCCACATCACCATCAACGCGTGCTTCGGCGAGGAGACCACTCACATTCTGCATCAGTCCCAGCCAGCCGCCTAAGGAACCCCCCCACTCGCTCGTCATACGTACCTCCCCGCTGTCGACCTTGATCGTCGTTATCCCCATGTCTCCGTGTTCGCCTAAGTATCGTGTCAGTCCGGGCCACCTGGATCAAGGGATAACCGAGGACCGCACTATCTGGCGTCCCGCGGTCCACCATCCGCTTGAAGAAAGCCGGGTCGTCCTTCGCGAGCTGATAGAAGGGCTCAAAGTCACGGTGGACTTGATCATAATCGTCGATGAGGCAGCCGCTGCTCTTCGCGAATTGGTACCACCGGTCGTAGTTTGGTGGCGGCGAGCGGCTATTTTTGAGAGTGTAGCGCGCAGCCGCCTGCTCTAGACTTGTGGACTGCCCGGGCATACAGCTCGTCAACCGCGGCTCGCACTGGCAAGTCTGAGTGAATGTTCACTCGCTGTGTCTGGGAATTGGCAAGAAATGGGACGCACCTCGCGGCGCCAGGAGCGTTAGCGCCACCAGAGTTAAAAACCCCAGCGAGGGATGAAAAGAGAGGCCATGCATCTTCGCCGCGTAAATTTGGGCGGTCGAAAATGTCCAGTGGCAGTGGGTTCCGAAGGAACAACAACGTATGAGCGGGAGCTCATAATGGATTGGAATACGCCCATCCTCGTTGGCAAGCTGTAAGAAGCAAGTGACAAGGCGGTGTTGATGAAAAGAGCGCTCAGGCGGCTCAGCGATATGCATCCGTCGGATGATCCGTAGACCCGTGGAGATGTACACGAGCATTGCCGAGGTGGCCGGCGAGTCGTGACTTGCGGCTAGGTGCAAGTCCAATCTCCGATCCTTTCAACCACATCTGAAACGGCTATTCGACAGGCTCAGAGTCGGTGCGAACGTCCATGTCGCCGGATGAACCCTCCGGTACCGGCGGCGGCGGCGCCCTCCATCGCAGTGATGCACCCCGAGCCTGCGCTACCTTCACGCGACGCCCACGTCCCTCAGCCTCAGCGCCGTCTGCGTGAACGACAACACCTACGCCGTCGGCCGTCGATCCTGTCCTCGGCACCCCGACCGAGGACGTCTACTCGTACCAGCAGGTCCGTGCCATCCGACGTTACGGAGGAACCGAGGACTGAAATTGGCGCAGGCGCACGCGGCATGGACCCCAGTGCGTTCTCCAACGCCCCCTCCGCGCTGATGATACCCAATAACTTGTTAGATCAGCTTCCGGTGTCGAGCCAGGAACACTGCTCGCCCGTCCCGCTGCGTCGAATCGACAGCAAATCGCTGCCCGGCCCATAAATTCCGCGCCGGAAAGCGCATCTGCTCCCGCAAGACGCCAAAGTCGAGCGCCCACGTTCGCCGCGGCGCGTCGTGCACGCGCGGCTCGCGGTGTGCAGCCGCCCTCCGAGGCTCGGACCCCGACCTGCGCATGCCCGCGATCTCGCGCCGCCGGCGCTGTGGAGACGCGCATCGTGTTTGCGCGTACCTCGCAGCCCGAGTGCGGACAAGGTGCGCGCCCTCCTTCCCTCGCACCCAGACCTGCGCTCTCGAGCTGCCGAGCCCACCAGCGCTGCATAAACATGTGTCAGGTCTGCGCGTACTTGTCCGTATCCGTCCGCGCACTCGGCCCCGGTGCCGTGTTCTGAATATTGCGCTCGCATGCGTGTGCGCGCCCACAGTACTGCTACACCCCACCCGACGTAATAATTGAAGGTCGGCGCGCATTCAGCATTGGGTTCGAAGGTAAATCTGGGACAATAGGAGTGGATGCTTGGTTTAATTCGCGGGTGGTTTCGAGGAGGATGAAACCTTCGAGAACTGCAAATTAGGGTTTGGTTAGGAGTCCGAGGTAACGAAATGAAGGGTGCGACGAACCTCGCAAGAGCAGTTTATGGGCGCTTGATTTAATACGCGAGTGGTTTAAGCAGAACGAAGGTTTCGTTGGAAGCTGCAAAGTCAAGCCTGGTCCGGAACCCGAGCAACGAAAAGACGTACACTGCGATGCATGCACCGTATAATCCCGACCACGCTACTGACATTAGGGCATAAACATTACGTACCATACGGAGATTCCCGGAGCGCAAATTGGATTCAAGTATAACTGCGAACAAGTATTAGAATAAGGTTACTGTATGAAATCCAAGATTGCTTACCTCGAGCTCGGTAGATTGAAACGAGAATTCAACGGGCAGGGCTCAGATAAACCTATGCTCAAAGCTGAGTATTAGCCAATTATTAAAACGAGCCTATAGTAGGCAAAGTAATCAAAGATTCCTTACCTTGTGGATTGGCCACGGATCAGAGTACCAGCGCGGGAATTAAAACAGGCTAAGTAAGAGAACCCATGTCCACTCGTCAAATGACTTTGAGGTAAAAACTGCAGGCAAGGTCGAGGATCAGACGAGTTCAAAGGCAGTCAGTCCAGAGATACTAATCAGAGAGTGCTTACTTGCATTTGGTCAGAGTGAACAAGAGGTCAATGTCGCTGCGCGGGATTCAGATGAGACTGCTGTCGGCAATCAGGCGCAGCACAAGGGATTCTGTATCTAAATTCGAGGATTAGAACCAGCCAAGTAGGATCAATGGAAGACTAACATACCAGAGGGAGTAACGAGACACGCGGCGGACAGTTGGTCGTTAAAAGAGCGCAGTCAATCGTTGAAATATTCCTTGAATAGTCTCGACTGTCCGAATTTCACACTTACACGTACATTTCCGCGCCCACAGTCCCCACCCGCGCCTGCCTCGTCGGATCATAATAAAAAAGTCGCAGAGTGATACCGCTCTTTAAATCCGATGTACGCTCTGGTCTCGCTCTCAGGCGTCAGCCGTAAGTCTATATTGATGAATGCAAGATACGGAACAGATCTGCACAAGGCTTGGGAAACGGCCAGAGTTTAAAAAGTAGACTGGTCGTTGCGAGCGTGCCGTCGGCTGGCAGCCAGTCAGTAAGATGAAACTGATGGATCCGGAGTGAGTTGCTTACAATCCGCGGACGCTGGGTCGCGTAAATTACACCCCTGGATTATTCCACCCGCTGCGTCCTCTCTTCCGCGCGGACGGCCAGAAAATGCGGAATGAGCGAGTGCACCTCTTTCCATGCATAGTGGAACCCAATTGCTTCAGCGTGATCCAGTAACTCCTGTGGATCGTCGTTGTCGTCGTACTCTCGGCTCGTCCCAATCTGCGCCAGGCCGGAAAAGATGGCAGAGAGGAATCGCGCAACGGGAGTAGGCGCGGATATGGGCGAGTAATCCATGTTCATATAGGTTAAGGAAGTTTGGGGTAAGATGCTGTCAGCGTTGGGCTACGCAGGGAGGATTACCGTGGCATCGAACGACATTGACAGGTCCCGTAGACGTGGACAATATCTGGCAAAGGACCGAAGACCTTGAATAGTCGAGCGAGGGCGTGTGAAGGAAGAGTGATGCGACGAGCAGTGGATGGACTCGATCCGCCGCCAGGTACGCGCCATTTTCCCTACAGTGGCATCGTCCAGGTCGATCCCAACGGCCGACATAATGGCGAGGGGTCGTGAGATTGACGACACGCAGGAGGATCTGGATCGAGTGAGACCGAATGAGATAGTCATCCGAGTCCTCTGCATCCAATTCTGCTCAGTCACTGCGTTCCGGGGGCCCGGACGCAGGGGGTCTGTGCAGACCCGGCGGCATAGGTCGACCGACCCAGATGCACAGGTCTGTGTACATGAGGTATACAAGGTCTGCCTAGGTCTGTCGAGCTCCTTGTTACATAGATACGCGAATTAAGGAATTTTATTCAAACCTTGTCGCGATCACGTTCGGGCGGATTGCGCATGTTTGGTTGAAGGCGGTGCGGCGTGCCATCAATCGGCCATCAGCCGTCTTGAAGCCGCCGCTCGCAGGCCGCTCCATTGCTCCTCACCGCACCCATTGGCCCCCAGACCATGGAAGGCAGAACTGAGGGGTGAACCGGGGACCCTCCCTACCCCCGCACCTTGGGCTTAGCAAGACGCGGCCGTGCTACGGGCAGTTCTGCTCCGACGACATTGGCATCGCAATGTGCAGGGTCGACGCTTCGTGGTCTCAATAATCAAGTTTAGAGTTTTGCACAATCATTTTCTATCGGTGGAGATTATAGGGGCGTTGGTAGTAGCATATTACAGCGCTGAAAGTAGCAATGGATGGGGATTGGGTTTGGGCAGATCTGCTGAGGTGTGCCGTGGTAGGTAGGTACAGGGAGGAAGGGTCCACCGACGCGAAGTCGGCAGGACGGAGGTGCTCGGACGCAGATCTGTGCTGACGTCACGGTCGCAGGCCCTGCCTCGGCACCTCGGCACATGGCGGTGCTCGGACACAGCCCCTGCCTCCGGGCCCAGGGAACGCAGTGAGTTGGTGTGCAATCTGAGAACGGTCGCGGACGAGTGCGAGAAGCCCGCTGCTAGCGCTGTGCACGGGGCGTGTGTCTGATCTGCAGTCGGAAATGTTGGGAACAGAACATCGAATCTTGTAAGGGAAGGTTCAGCATATCAAGCGACACAAACGTATTCGTGTCGGCGACTGGACTGGGGGTTGAAACGGTGGTAACAAGGCCACAGGCCTCCAGGCTTCGGAGGTTGGGGAGACGGCGCAGATGCGCCATAGACCCTTGATCCAAAACGGGCACGACTAGGCTCTCCACTGGACAGTGCAAGCCCCGCACGAACGCTGAGAGAACCTGGGCATCGTTGCTGTCCTCCTGTGTCTCAGAAGGATTCGTTGAGTAGCAAGATACATGTTTTAATTGGAGCACTGGTGGACAAGAGATGAGAGGAGTGAAAGAGCGGGGTCGGACGTATAAAATAGGGAAATTGTGGTGATTTTAGGACCAAGGAAAAGAAGAGTGTACTGGAAATAGTTTCCGTTGTGTAGTCAATGCAGAGCTTGGGAGATCGGGGAGTAAGTTAGTGGGGAGAACATAGGGCACTAAACGTGGGAGTGGGCTAGTCTGTAGTTAACCACGCGCTGATGTATTGGAGGTCGACCTTATTATGTAAACTTCGGAGTTTCAATTTGGGCCAGGCTCGTTCAACACTTCCGGAGGCCTGAAACAGAAATCCTAGGAAGCCAACGGGCTCGGAATTCAATTCCGAGAAACTTTGTCGCTTCATAATTGTTTGCCTCGCGCATTTTCGCATGGAACGAAATCTTCGTCGGCTCGCGTGGCCGGCCCATCAAAATTCGGCATCGCGGTTCTGAGGTCTATGCGGGAAAAGGGGAGGGAGAAGGGACTTCTTTTGGCCTTCTGTAGTATTACTCACAACAAATCTGTAAAGAAACGCGCTCCAAACGCGCGAACGAATCGCGACATTTCCAGATTACGTAATAAGGTCGACCTCCAATGACAGCTGTCAGGTATTCGACAGACTACAACACGCGAGGTATCGAGCGAAAATTGTTGTAGCGTCTGTTTATAAGAGACTAGGAGTGGGCAGCAATGGACATCAGATGGGCTGATGGCTTGGCGTACAGCCACCGTAAATTGCGCCGCTCAATGTTTTTCATAGTCTAATGTGTGGTGGGCTTCCAGCCCTCCTTATTATTGTATTTCGAATGCAGGATACTTTCGAATTCATCAATACCCATTTTATATGTTCAACCACTGCCCCGTTCCCTTCATTTCGCTCCTTTGCAGTGGATGTCACATGGTGTCACACCAGTGACCGCCATGATCCAGCGCCCGGCACTTCACACACGACAAATTGGGAGGTTTCGGGGCACCCTGAAATGTTCCTGAACTCTTTAGTTTAGATCTCCAGATACATAGACCTGAAAACATAACTGAAATATAAAGTTTCCATAAGCCTGAAGCTGAGGCCGAAACTACCTGATTCGGGTATGTTTTCGGCATGTCTGAAATTTCTGATTTCAGAAGTGATTTAGGGCCACCTGAAGCTGCTCCTGAAACTATTGGTTTCAGGAGCAGCTTTAGCCTGCACTAAACCTATTGTTTCGGCAAGCCCGGGACCGGCTTCCGAAACAATAAGCTTCGGCACCTGATTCGGTGCTGCGTAAACTAGGCCTAGAGCGCTCTAGGCCGGCCTAGAATCAGTTTCGGCACGCCGGAAACCCGGATCCGAAACTTATTGTTCTCGCCGCTGGCTCCGGGGCTGCTGAAACAATAAGCCTGGGGCATGCTGGAAGTGCTCCTGAAACTATTGGTTTCAGGAGCAGCTTCAGGTGGGCCAAAACTGCATCTGAAATCAAACAAATCAGAGGTGCCGAAAATATACCCAAATCGGGTAGTTTCGGCTCCAGCTTCGGGCGTGCAGATAATTAACATTTCAGGTGCATTTTCAGGACTCGAGTAACTGGTTGTCACGTTTGTGAGCCGATATGCCCGTTTTGGGGCTCTCGGCTGGCCGCGGCACTTATTTTATGGCAAATATCTAGAGATTGGTGGGGAAAATATTTTTGTTCTGGTCCGGCTTGTTCTGCCGAGGTCGCCTAAAACCGAAGTTGGGAAGGAAGAAAGAAATCCGTCCCCACCGATCCCGAGATTTATCGATTGAAAAATACTTTGCCTCTTAGATTTTGCTTCAGGTGAGGGAGGGAAGCTTGAAAACGTGAAGGCATTTTGGATTCAGCATTTGGCGGGGAAGCCTCATCAAACAACAGAGCCAAATAAATCACTGATGGATCGATCGCTGCCCACTCCCACATAGTAAACGCTATCCCCCCAACGATGGCGCGCAGTTTGATGGCCGTGATGCTGATCTTCCACGTCTCGCTTAGGACTTTGCAGCAATCAACAAGTCCTCCCGCCAACCTCCCGCCGCCTTCTTTGTCACTATTGGTGTCGGGATCGTCGGCATCATTGCTGGTCAATATTGTGAGGTCATTCACTCCTTAAAATGGACATGATTTGTCTCAAGTCAAGGGGTCCGGTTGAAAAATTCTAAGGATCATGTTCATTCGATATTTTGATAAACCTTAGGGAAGGAATCACTGTTAGGATTTTTCAAGATTAATCAACAACTTTTGGATTTTTCATGGGACCCCCATGTTCTTTTGCACCTGAACCCTTATTGTGGTGGTGGGCAATGCATCAAGCGATCAAAATGTTCCGAGGTTGTCGAAAAAGGATGCAAAGACCCTCGAAAAAGCTCGCGTGGAGACGGAACGCCTTGTACTGGTCGGAATTGAGTGTGACCACAACAAAATCACAGCCATGAAAGACAAACAACTACAGGATCAACTTGAACTTCACCGACGGAGGGGTGATAAAGAGGTACCTATCAAGGCACGCTTCAAGAACAAGAGGGAACATTTGGCTGGGTTACTGGTGATTCTGGACCGCCTGGATGCTAGTATACCGGTTCAAATGATGTCTTGATTTTATTGAACAAAATTTTCGAGCGACCGCAAACCGTCGCAGTTTTGATTTGCGGTGCATTCCCATCGGATAAATGCATTCAAATATGGTACAGATACATGATATGAGCAAAGAAGGACGCTGGAGCTGTAATTTTTATTGTTAGAATGGTCAGGAGCCCACTACAAATTTTCACAGAGGTGGTTATATTTTCGTGATAACCGGTAAACCGTCGCATTTGAGCAAAGCCAAGGGCACGGAACCCGTCGCTCTTGGGCATTGGAATAGAATCCAGCTCGTGTACTGGGTCAGTGGACAACTCCTGGAGTAGGGCCTTCGCGGACTCAAACTCATTGTCACAGTGTTTGTAGCTTTCTTGGTTTCGCTTGAGCCAGTAATTGTAGACTGCTTTCGGCATAAAATTAGGACATGGGTGGGTCTTGAGTATCTCCTTCCAAAGCTTTGCACGATTAAACAACTTTCCAGGAGGAAAGACAGAGCGGAACTTACCTGAGGTGCACGTAATTTAAGATTGTCAGCGATAAATTTCTTGACGTCGTCCGGGACGCTAATGCAGACATATTTTTGGTGACAGTCGAGATGGCGGATGCGAACAAAACAGTCAGAGTCCTCAGGGGAGGCCCAGATATCCACCCAGCCCCCACACTCGAACATGTCCATCTGACCTTTGTCCCTTTGTTTTGCTACATCGGGATTCTTCTTGGAATTGTGGCGGCGGGACTCTAGCTGCGCACAGTGATATGTGTATCGGCAGTCCTCCGAATCTTTGTATTGATGGGTTGAATGATAACTTGTGCACAGGAATGGTCAATTCGATGTATGGCGCCCAAAATCAGTAGACTTACAGAAAACGGTACCCGATCGTCTCCCACACAATCTCCGCCAAAGCGTCGGTAGCGGCCTTAACATCCTCGGTCCCCACATTGAATATAGCTGACATATCAACACGCGCGCAAAACAGTTCAAGTTTAATCTCGCCGGCAGCCTCCAATGCGTTGCGAAACGCGTCGAGGGATATGGGGTCTACTCCCAAGAATTCGGAAGAGTCGTCCCGGTCCGGTTCTGTCGACGCGTCCGCAGATGCATTCTCCTTCTCCAGATCCTTCCCGCTTCGCTTCTGCTCCTTCCTAACCCTGTCGCGCTCTGAGCAGACACGGCAATTCGACGTGATGCGAAGCCCTCCTCCGCGGAATTGAGCCTTCCAATTTTCCGGCGTGAGTGCCTTATGTTGATGGCATTTGCGACATTCTCGGGTTCCTTCCATCACAAAGTGTCCAAGTGACGCCGGCGACGTCGAAGGCTGATGCTGAGAAGAGAGCGCGAAGAGTCACGGAGCAGCTGATGTGACAGCGTGATTTTCTGTTTAGACAATATATTTTTATTCAAGTTTTATTATAAGAGAAAGTGTGACTAATATCTCAATGCCGCCGACAATCCCGACACTGACGAGCACGATGGGGACGATGAACTCGGCGGGAGGTTGGCGGGAGGACTTGTTGATTGCTGCCAAGTCCTAAGCGAGACGTGGGAGATCAGCATCACGGCCATCAAACTGCGCGCCATCGTTGGGGGGATAGCGTTTAGTGCATAGGGCTAGGGTCGAGAAAACGGGCAACAAAGCGAAAGCGTCCGGGTCTGAAAAGAGGTGTTTAGCCCGGGGAGCATACATAAGAACCCTCTCTCAATCGCATTCCTTCAACGACAGCAATCTCGAGGGCCCAAAGCTGGAGGATGGTCGAGACTCGAGACAGTCGGAGACGGGAAAAAGTAGCAAGGCACGCGTGGTGGTATGATCGCCGATCAAGCCTGATGGCAACAGATTCGGCATGTTGATTTTAACTCTCAAGTTGGATTCTCGAAAAAAGAATTCCACCCATTTAAACCAGGACTAGGCATTTCCGTTTTGGAGGGTTTTAATGAAGTCGTGCCTCCGTAACTTTGTGTTCAGCTCAACGCGGTGTCTCACATTTCGGATATGGCGAGGGGAGGGCTAAACCAAATCTTCACGAGAACGTGAGATTGAGATCAGCTGCGCGGTTCAAGGTATCAGCTGGGCGCTCCAAGGCCGTTAACTCCGCCCTTGAGAGGAGCCAACCACGCAAGGTTTAGTCCACTGGGAAGAAAGGTGGCGGATCCAATGCTTCCTCGCGGGGCCTAATTTCTGCCGACGGACCAGCTACTTCTGGATGCGGGCATGGCATTACGAGCTCGGGCGACAGAGGGGCATTATTTGAGTACCTGAGTGGTCACGGTCGGAGCTTAATAGTGTGCATATAAAGGGCGGCAAAAACGATCTGCCTCTCAGCAAAAAGTTTCCTGCCTCCCAAACCAAACCAAATGTTTCCCGCCTCCGCCTCACAGCCACGCTCGCGCTCGCCGTCTCGTTCTCTGTCCGCATCGCGGCGCTATGTGACCTCTGCCGCGTATACATCAATGATAATGGTGTTACGCGATACCTGACACAGCAGCAGCAGCAGGACGGGTACTTGCGGTGTGGGTGCGTGTTTCATGGATATAATTACTCTAGGTCCGAATTTGAAGTTGATTGAATTTTGTCAGTTATAACTTCCCCCCTGCTTCGGGGGAAGGGCCTTTCTGTGTCTACTATGTACGCTCTCTTCTCGATTCCTATGTGATATTTAATCTTCGTAGATGCAGGACGGCGATCTGGTCTTTGCCGACGTTGCGGAGTGTCCCGCGACGTCGTGCTAGGGAAATCAGCAGTGTGCATAGTTGTTTCTCCAGAACATCTCTTCTCCGAATGAGAATTTGTACCGTGAAATGAACAGAACATTGCTATCCGTCAATTGAACAGTGTAAAATTATTGGAGAACTTGTAGGTGCACGCCCGGAGATAGTACATGTTCTGAACTACATCCACCGCTTCCTCGTGCTTGAGTACGTCTTGCATTCAGAAGTCTCAGGAGCTTAATTTTATCCGGGATAAATCCTGTTTTCGTCATATAACAACGGGAACCAACAGGGTCATAAAAAGGAACTACAGTTGGATTTGTCATAGTGCATTAGGTCGGAATGCATAATGCTCATAATGCATAGGGTTCTGGTGTCCACCGAGTTGGTGGGTGGGGATCTTATGCATTTTGGTGATAATGCATAGTGCATAAGCTTTTAAGGTCCGTTATGCATTTTTGGGACTTGAGAAGAGGGTAATAATGACTTGTGGGACACTAATAGTGCTTGTTTCTCGAGCCCAAATGAATTTTGACTCACTGATAACGCGATCACGCTCTCGCGGTTATGTTCGAGGCCATAGGAACACATTGTTTGTGATCAGTGTCTGAAGGAAATATGTGAATTTTTTAAAGCTTTCTTCCTCGATGAGATCTTCCATTCCTCCTGAGAAGACACACAAACTTGTCTACTCCATACCAAACTGAATCTTGGCCATATATACCATACAAACCATTATTCTCTTGCAAAGTGACGACCCTGTCACGCTGTCACTGAGAGTCACAAGGCGTGACAAAATCTCGCAATTCATATGGCTCATAATGCATAAGATTTGAGGGTCCGCCGACATTATGCATTATGACAAATCCAACTGTAACAAAGACCAAATGCATGGCCAGCCTTCCGTACACATTGCAATTGACGCGAAATATAATACGGACAGCACTCGGAGTGGAACCAAGCCTTCATGAGCGTGATTTCAATGTTTCAACCCTCCCAGCGCAACCACGGACCCAGGTGCAGGGCCCTACCCGCTGGGATTGCAGCCGCTCATCGTGCGCGCAAACGTGCTGCTGGCGACGGGCCAGTTTGGCGAGGCCGCGAAGGTGTATTCTGAGGCTATAGGTGCATTGGCGGCTTGGTCTCTGGCTCCAGTTCCTTCTCTGGCTGCGTCTTGGTCTCTGGACACATTGGGGTGAGTACGTGGCACCGGCCTCGGGGCGGGGGCGACTCGGCGCTTCATTTCCCTTGCTGAGCAAACGAAAACTACCTTTTTGACGATAAAGTACTACCAATAGGGTATACTGCTTTGGATTCCACTCATTGCATTCACTAACACATTTCTTCAGCAGAATTCAGCTCAATGATGTTTCCTCTGCCCCCTCTTGTTTACCATACGCTTCGAGCAAGGGCTTTGGAATGATGCGCGTGATTAGGTACTTCTTGTGCTTGTGTCATGCGCCAGTGTGTCTTGGGTCCAGGTGGAATAAGAAAA
>JARKIE010000821.1:0-23035 GCA_029378255.1 Mycena rosella
TGTACGAGGGAAGGTTCAGCCATTAGGTGAGGAGTGTGGGGCCTAAACCACGATCACAAAACTCCATTGAATGATTGACCAAGGGATTATGTGATAAGGCCCCTATGGAGTACCAGTCAACACCATTGGCCTACAGCTCAAGATAGTGCACAGAGTGACGGGCAGGATCAGTCAACATCACTCGAACAAACATTGGTCAGCAAAAAGAACACGACAAGTAACGGGTTCGAACCTACGCGACGGACAATAATTTGTTACGTAAATTGAACACAGCCACTATAGAGCCACAAAAAATGAAGTGATTCTAAGGACAGCCACTAAAAACCGTTCAGCACAGCCACTATATTCGATAGCACTGCCACTAAATCCGTTACACAAATAGATCTGGGACACTTTTCAACTAGGTCTCCAAAAGCCCATGTCGATTGATTATAAACGATTACATAAGTACTCGTAATCACAATGTTCGGGCACGGTAAACAGTTTTTTATTATTGATCGACCAGGGAACACAACGGAAATTCTTGTATCAAAGCTAATGAAGGGAGGATTACGTCGAATTGGTTTAGTGCAGCCCCGCTCAGAGCGTGAGGCCCGGGCCAAGGATGAGCGGCTCGCAGGACTGGGTGATGGTCCAATCAGACACGTTCCGAATCACGCTCGCCAGGGACCGAGTGGTATCCAAGGTGATGAGCGTCGTGGGCTTGGTCCACCCTTCAGCAATGGGCAGGCGCTCTTCCCGGAAGAAGATGTTGACGAACCTGAACGCGGTGAAAGTTAACGCATGGTCGTGAAAAATGTACAGGAGCACGTACTGCTTGGGCGCGACGCCGGTGAGCGGGTCGCCGAAGATGCTCAGGTAGAGCGTAGACTCGACGCTGCGGAGCGTGAACTCCTTTTCTGTGTTCACAACAAGGGGGTTCGTCGCGATGGAGTGCGCGAGGCGCTCGCGCTGCGTGATGCCCGCGGACGTCGTGTTGTAGTAGTCCACGCCGGGGCTGGAGTTGAGGAACGTGGCAAACGTGGTCTCGTTGAAGTGGACGTTGTCGCCCGTGCCGTCGCCGAAGTCGTTGCGCGAGATCGACGCGTCGTGTTCGACGAGGTTGTGGCTGCGGCGCGTCAGGAACGCCGCGCAGGGGATATTTGTGGAAGATGTTACTCACAGTGAAAGAGGTCCGAGGCTCAGGTGATCCATGCTGTTGAAGTCCGTTCCGGAGAGCAGACCGAACTTGCCTGCGACGAGAATGACCCCCCAGTCAAGGTTGAACGCCTCTGGGGTGCGAGTGAGTGATATGCGGTAGTGAAAATGCATGTACACACCCAGAGCAGCGGCGAAGAGCCGGGGGAGGGTGAAGTTCGCCCCATCGCGCGGGAGATACCCGTGGTTCGCCAGGCTGCAGACAAGGTCCAATCACTCGGTCATGGGGAGGGAGACGGGCAACGAACGTGTTGAGGCCTGGGCAGGGCGACCGCTGGTCGGTCGCGGTGGGGGCCATCCACACGTTGCCGTCAGTGGCCATGGACGGGACCGCCGTCACTTGGGCGGCGAAGAGAACTGAAGAAATGACTAGAGAAGAGATTTTGAGCTGCATGGTGAAGAGGAGATGTTGTGATTCTGCGCAGGGCGTTGAATTTATATTCGCGGGTTGTCCCCAGCTCCATGGGGCGTCTGGCAGTCAAGCGTCAGCAGTATAATGTCTTCCGAACCGTGTGAAGTGAAATCGTAATGGTGCCGACCGGCGAGCCACGTAACACTTTGGTATGCAAGCAGGCTCATTGGCTATGGCCCCGCATTACCACATCCAGGAAACTCGGAGCGGTCAAAAATCATCCAGGATATCATACCCGGGATGAGGATCTGCCAGCTCGTACGAGGCAGATGATACTGTTCACCTAACCTCTCAGCAGTGCGCAGTCCAGCCGGCAGGTAAATTACTATAAGAAGGTAGCATTACACGGCATGGTCCCGCTTAGGAACACCGGTTTCGGGAGGTATCCGAGTGTACTACACCGCCAAAGGTCACACACATGGTCACCAGCTGGGCGCGATCCATCGGATACATGGGCTGGCCTCAGTATGGGGGAAGCTGTACATGTCAGCCAGCTGAATTCTGTATAGCTCCAGGTTGAACCCAGTTCAACCTGGTAGCCAGCTAAGCCCCTGGCTGATGTCTATCCGAACACACATTTGTTACACAACCTTTCGCTTTGGTGAATCAAATAAAAACCAAAATGCATTCAGTGTATATTCACACAATTGCTAGTACACATCTCCACATCTCATAATGGACTCCTGTTCTCGTTATCGTCGTGCTCTGGCCGGAGTAAGGAGGTGAAGGGATGAAGGTGGATGGCGCGGGTGACATCAGAGAAAGAACGCGAGGTGCATTTGCGAAAAGGATTGCACGGGCGCGCAAAGTGCGGCACGACGGGCGGGTGTGGGCGAGAGTGGCGAGGACGTCGGTGACTTCGATGGATGGCGAACGCAGCGTCGGCGACGCGGGGGCTAACTGGCCGGCGAGGTGCCATGCAGAGGGTCGCTAGAACTACTGGTACGATGATGGACTCGATGCGGTCCTTGCGCTTCGGGCTGCGATGGAGATACATCGCTGGCAGGCGGAGAAGAGACGGCAGTCTTAATTGGGGTTGATGGCATCAGGAGCCGGCTTGATCGCGATTGATGCCGGCTTGATCGCGCCGCTTCGCGGTACTGTAGTATTACGACCGAGTGTTCAGGTGACGGGTGACGGCCGCCTGTGAGCTGAAACACTTGGGGTGTAGTTGACGGTGACGGAGCAATTTCCTTGCCCAAAAAAGTTGAAAAACACCAAATTTTTGCTCCGGCATCCGCCGGATTTCCTTATATGGCGCTTGTCGAGTGATTGCCGAGAAATGAACACTGGCAAAAATGAACACTTGAGGTGACGGGTGACGCCCTGTGAACACTTGGTCGCAATAGTACAGTATCAACGACTCTGGTCTCGTTCTTGCGCGCGCCTACCCCAAACGTCGCTACGTCGCGCGCCCAGCTCCGGATCCCACACACCTTATCCGCATCCTCATCCTCATCCGGAGCCGCATCCGCCCCAGCGCACCCCGTAATCCGCCTTACGTGCCCCGCATCCGCTGGTCCCTGGATCAATTCCCGATGCCGCAGCTGCTTCCGCCGGATCTGTCTTGACCACACTCATTCACCCCACATTCAATCTCCAGCCACCCAATCTCATGATGTATTTCTGCCCCTAGTACTGCTATGCGGCGAACCTACCCTCCAAATCTGGATGTAAGCTCAGATATAAACGGCTTCAAAGCCAGGCATATATTGGCTCAATGGCAGACGCACCTGCGAATCCACGCGCGCCGCCGGAATCAGAATCACGCCTCCACGCCTACCCGCGCTCCACACAAATTATGGGGAAAGAAAAACAAAAGAAAAGGAGCGAGCAGCGGGGTAAGGTAAGAAGTGGAGAAAAAGGCGACAAATGCTGGGCTCACAGCGAGCAGGGAGTCCTCCCTCCATCTGGGCTTCGCCCACAAAAGAGTTCCGGAGTGAGAAAGAAGGAGTCAATGGCCCGGATTAAATCCAACAAGACAAGTCGAACATGAAATTGAAGAGAGGGCGTCGAGCATGAAATTGAAGGGAGAGAATCGAAAATGGGACATACCGAATCGGCCTGAGGTGGGTTAGGGGGTAGTGTCCTCGGAGCGGCCGCTCGCAGGAATATATCCGAACACCGCTCCCGCATTCGAACACCCGAACACCCGCACGCCAGTTCCCGAGTCGAACAGCGGAAGGCATCCGAACACACCCTGCCCGAACAACGAACACGGAGCCCCATCCGAACACTAACACAGTGCGCCGAAGGCATCCGAGCACCGCGCCCGAATGCCGAACACCGAACACTGCTCCCACGCCCGAACACCCTCCCCCCCGCTCCCCGCCCAACAAACCGAACCCAAACTCGGCCTTCAGTTGATCGCGCGCCCGAAGAGCCACCTGCTCCTCTCCCCTCACTCCTGCTTCCACTCCGCTCCTCAGCTCTCCGCTCACGCCACTCGCAACGCCACTCGCACCCAAACCCAGCGTCTCCCGAGCAATCATGCCAGCATCGTCTGCGCCACCAACGATCTCGGGGGCTCCGCTCTCCGATCTCCGCTCTCCTCTGAAAAAACGAAGATACAGAGAGGCGCGGAACGAACGAATCATACTCTCCTCTCTCTCTCCTCCCCACAACCTCCCTCCTCAAACAAACGAAACTCCCCGATCGCACGAACACCGAAAAAACCCTCCAAAAAAACCGCACAAAAAGACAACGCACCTAACCACACACACACTGATCAGGTGGTGTAGGAAGTAATGTACTCCCAAAAGTCGGAGCGGCGCTTCGCGAGGCCAAGGGTGAGAACCTGGTGAGCGTCAGTGAGTGCGAAGGAACGATATATGGGGAGATATTGGGCGAGAGTGGGGGCTAAGAACACGCAAGCACGAAATACAAGAGAAGAATAAGACATTGAGCGAGGGGACAGGGAGAGCGCGAATCGCAAGAGCGGGAACGATAAGACATTGGGACGAGAGGGACCGGCAGCCGGGAGAGAGGGCACGGGAAGAGCGTGGGCGAGCGGTAAAAGTGTAGCGCGCGAACGTCCACGCTAAGCAATGTAGACAGGGAACGACATCGAGTCCGCGAACGACTCTGCCGAGGCGCGACCTGTGGGCAAAGCGCGCGTGGGCAAGGAGGGTCTTCGAAAGCCAGAACGGCGAGCGCGCGCGATCGCGGACCCGAACCAGAAGACAAGGTGCAGCGCCTGGGTATGCACGCGGAACGCGCAACGCAAGAGGGGTGAAAGGCGAAGGGACCCGGGATGCGAGCTCGGAGGCTGCCACGACGCCAAGCGCGAAACGAGAAGCGACAAGCGACAAGGCGCGACGCTGAGCGATAGCAGCGCCGCGAGGATGCACGCGGAACTCGGGACAGACGCGGGGTGCGAACTCGGCCGCGCCACTGCGATGCCAAGTGAAGCGAACGGACGCCGAGCAATCCGCAAGCGAGGTCAGACCCAATATGCCCGTCCGCACGCCGAGCGCTGCGCCCGCCCGCGAGCACACAATAACCAGAAAACACGCAACACGCAGACGATAAACACGCACCAACGCCTGCTGCAGCCAGTACGCGATCTGGCTGAGGTAGTAGCGCTTCATGGACGCGCTCAGGTGCGTGTTCGGATAGTCCGCCCAGAAGGACGTGCGGAACCAGCAGGCGCGGATTGTGGACATGTTATACTAAGGGGGAGTCAGCATGGGGAGGAGAATGAGAGGCCTGAGGGCGAAAGACCTGAGAATAGAATGCCTGCGGCGCTCTCGGCCGCCGTGGAAGAATAAACGAACACTCACCACGCCCCACGCCCCAAACACCGCCCAATAGCGCACCGCATACCCGTGCTCCCCAAACCGCAGCAGCTTCCCCTCCTTCGTGACGCGCAAACGCCGGAAACGCATAGTGCGTGAGCAGCAGACGCAGCAGCGAGAAGAGCACGACGCTCCACGCGAGCAGCGCGAGGTCGCCCGGGCCCTTGGTGTACAGCTGCGGGCCGGTGCTGCCCGTCGGCGAGGACGCGGTCGGGCGGAGGAAGGGGAAGTACGCGGAGGTAACGGCGCGCGCGGGCGGGGGCGCGGGCCGCGAGAGGAGGAAGAAGGACAGGAGGGGTTGCGTGCGGGGTGTAGGGCGGAGAGGAGCGGGAGGAGCTGCGCGGGGAGGGCGAGCAGCGGCGGGAGGGCGAGCAGGGCGAGCGCGTGCGTGGGCAAGCCACAAGACGGCCCAGCGCAGCCAGAGGGACACGTCGTCGGGCCGCGGCACCGGCGACGACGTCGGCTTGGGCGCCTTGCCGGGCATGCCGCCGCCGCCGCCGCCGCCGGGGCCCTTGGCGTATCCGGGAAGACTAGCGGCAACATCTGATGCGAATGGGGCCAAATTGACGAGCAAACCTGCCGCATGGGGTTCTCCTCCGAGCGCAGGTTAGAGGACAATGGTGTATGAGTACTTAGGGACAACGGATCCCAAAAAATCGCTCACTGATAAGATTGTGCGGAACATATATTTTTCCACGAGTGGCCAGTGTCGGAATTTAGTCAGGGGGACTGGAGACTTGGGAAGAAAAGTCACAATTGGAGATGGACGAAGATGCGTCATACGCACCTCTGAGGCCCCCGCACTGGCAATCAAGACAACCTCTTGCTCCACCAATATCGGGAATGTCGCGATGAAGGCAGCTGCGCCATGTTGAACCCCACCACGCGAGTGCGCTCCCATTGTATGTGCTGCATGAGCAGCGCGAGCTGTGTTACATAGAGCGTAGCATCATAAGGAACACCCTGGGGCGCGTCGGAGTACCCGCGACCGTACAAGTCGTACAGCAGGACCCGATATCCGGCTCCGACCAGAATAAGCACGAGCTCCGTGTAAGCGAGTGAGGAGTACTGATACCTTGGATCAGGACAATCTAGACGTATGTAGGTAAGAACAAGAACTATCGACAGTATCAACGCTGCACAGCAGCACTACCTTCTTTCCGGACTCGAGTCCCGCAAGCCAATAGCGGACCTATGACCAGAGATCAATGACAGGTACAATGAGGGTGGCAAAGACATGCTCGACCCATGGACGTCGGGTTGAGACAGCGGTGTGATATGGGCGATATACTGTCCGAAAAATAAAGTATACAATGTGACAAAAAACACTATGTGAAGAACGTTCTGAGAAAAAAAAACGATGTATTTCGGACCCGAAAAACACCATGCAAATACTTCCTAGAAAAAAACACTTTGTCTCTTTCAAAGACAGCAAAAGAAGCAATGCACCCTTGGTTGAGTTGGTCCTCCAGCTGAGTGGCTTCCCATAAGGCTGAACTTTCCATAATCGTGCATGTGGTCTGAGGCTCTAGCTGCAGGTCTGCCTATATCCACCGGAAATCACTACGAATATTTTGAGCTCCAAGTGGTTGTCACATATGTACTTCTCGTGCCTCCAGGAAGAGAGTGCACTGGCGCTAGGATTTGTACCGGATTATTTGCAACCCGGTAGCAAGCAGCCCACAAACTGGTCCTTCTCCAGATCGGTCCACTTGAAGGAATAGGGGTCAGATCATTGACGAAGATCAACGATGAGCCGACGAAAGCAGCCAGGCCGTTGCGCTCATTCCTGTTTTCTTGGGAAGACAATCATCTATGGGTTAGATTCTGTGATTCTCATCACATCTTTTTGTTCCAAAATTGAGATTCATTGTTGCAAAAAACAGAAACAGCTGTGACATTGTCGTTTTTAATTTCCAGACAGTATGTGTGCCATAGTGTGACTCAGTGAGAGAGTGCAACCGGTCTAGCTTGCCCCGATCACCGGTCAACTGCCGAATGATGGGCGTCAGTCAGCTTCGGAAGTTGGAAAATAATATATCTCTCCCACTGAATGCCGCAACTAGTCTTACTCGAAGTAGCCACACAGCTGGACTCTGACTCCCACCATTGAAAAATGATGGAAAGACTGCAGGGACCATATAGATTCTTCTTGATTTTCTGGATATGAAGAAGGGACACATGCAATACTTAGCAGGCCCGGAAAGAAACGCACCACTCCCTAGGTAACATTGGTGCCGTTCAATGCATAAAGTACCTCCGTCATGCTGAGTTAGCTGAACCATTCTTGTATTTCAACATGCCCGAGATGCCCGAGTGCAAGGTCTGGGACGGCGAACGACAACCCACAGTGATTTTGTTGATTCTGGGTGCGTGTAAGTGTTAGTCGATGCAAGGCGCTTCAACCCTGCCCATACGTCCGCAAGGTTCCCAGAGGGCGACTTGGTCTAAAGAGACCCGCGTTGGCATGTGCAGTTGACCTTTCCCTCGGAATGCGTCCCCAGAAAACCAACCTGTGCCTTCAATATGGTTGGCAAAAAACGACAGAGGATTCCTTGGATGGAACTGAGCAATGACTGAGGAAATTACTGAGATTGGAATCAGTGTCAAGATCACATCTCTCGTTACATACATCCTGATGGCACTTTAATCTCGAGAGGCAGTAAGTAAAAGACCTCAACTGCTCTGTTCCCAGGATTTCAAGCAGAAAAATGTTGCCTGTTGTGCGGCAGGCAAGACTCACAGGCTCCCGATCAGCGAACATGGCGGTCAAGGCCGAAACTCGTTACGGCACACTCGAATTCTCGCTGGACCGCTCTCGGCGTTGCAGTGGAGGCCACCGTCGATGTCCTGTGCATACACGCTGTAAATTGGCCCAACAGTCTGACCTGACATCCGAAGACGATGTTACACAACGGGCGCTACTTTGGCTTAGTCTACATCACTGCATTAGTATGAGTATTGACTCTATGGCCGTGTAGGCGATTTCCCAGCCTATAGCCCGATATATACGATGCTGAAAAGCGGGTGTCTCGTGGCCTCGTGGAACTGTTTACGGTAAGCACCCCTGGAAAAACGACTGATTCTATAAAAGGATTTATCATCGAGTGGAGGTGCGCGTCTCGTGACCGTGTCGAGGACTTTACATAATACATGTTGATCGGTAAGCACCCTAACAACGGTAACAGATTGCGAAAAGAAGAAAAAATCAGTGATAGTGTGATTAATCGTTTAGGACATGCGAGTTACCATCCCAACGAGCCATCTTGGGTTCAACAATACCTATTTTCCAAACTCTGCGCGACAGAAGCTATGAACGCCACGCGAGATCGCGCCGAAGTAAGATGCGATACTCGGTAAAGTTTATTAAAATTTTGAACCTCGGGGAACGCTCCCACTTGACAGGCCGAGCTCTAAACCCGGTTTTACATTGCACTCAATACCGGAATTTATATGCATCGGGACGTCAGGAACACTAGCAAAATGCAGGTGATATCGCCCCTCGTGTTTCGCCGGCTGCAGGCTGATTTCGTCATGTGTGTAAAATTGTTCTTCTGTCAGCGAGAAGGAGGCGTCTTTTATTTTACCTTCTATTGGGTTTTTTCGTGAAGCCGGGTGATTTTCGGGTGATTTTCTAGGCCAAAAATGGTATGCCGTAGATCCGCTCGTCTCTGAGGTTGCTGATTCAGGACTTGGGGAGTGTTCCAGCGCACTTTCCGCCTATAACTGTTAAAACAACGTCTTTGTCCCTTTGTCTGATCGCGCTTCATTCATTCATTGCGTGCGTAGACCCACCTGGCATCCGACTGCGACAATTCAACCTTCAGATGATGTATGCGAACCCGCGCGCAATCAACGCCTACATATGTGTTGGAGCATTGCTTCATGTGGCTCAATTCCTTGACGCGTCACTGGGCAGTAAAGGGGTGGACCGATAAGATGGAGAACCGGAACGCGTACATTGGCAAAATTAATTATAAAGGACCCGGCCCGAGTATGGCGGTGGGACGGCGGGTAATTCCCCAGTACGTTCGAGTAGCTGTTCAGAGTACGAAGCTAACGCTGCGTGAACAGCGGTAGCATCATTTCAAAGCAACCAACTTGATTTTGATTTAGGGTAGAAACCAACAGTGCGGAATTGAATACCCACCATGGAATGGCAAACTACGCCGTTTGCGCGCGTTAAACAACGTGTTCCAATCGGGAGGCTCAAGATGGGGTGAGTCCAGGTGAGTCCTTGATGTGACACGCAGTCTTTGGCCAAACATGATATAAGGAGGATCACACTCCCGAGGTTGAAACCGAACGATTTGACTCTGATGTATATTTTGAGAGTCCCTGAAATATTTGTAGCGATTCGAGCGATAGAGGCCAATCGAGATTCGACCGAAAGGGCTTCACGGGCGCCTGAGATGATGATCACTGATCGTCTGATGCAGCGGGTTGCGGACCCGCGGTTGCCGTGCCGTGCCCGGGGCTAATGTTGTTGGGATTAGAGAGCAAGGGCACTCCGAAGTGACCTCAAGTGAACCTCAAGTGAAAGGTCACTGGACTGCCTTTCTGGGTCGGTGGCCGTAGAATATGGAGTGGATTCTGGACGATTTGAATGATTTTTTCCTCATATCGGGCAAGCCGGACTTAATTATGTGATCCGAGCCGCAGGGTTCATTTAGGCTGCACAGGTACGGTGCCAGGCATCGATCTAAATTCTACTTTTACTCCCCAGATGCTCCTTCACGCGCACGGCTCGTCCGGCCCCGTTTGAAATATCAAGGCGATCAATTCGATCGGGAATCAGGGAACTAATCGAAACTAGGATTCGTCGGCTGCAGTCGTTTGCACGACTCAATGGGTTCTCCGGCTTGAGGAGATAAATATATAGGGCCATATCCCTCGTCAAACCGCATACCGGGATGTATCGCGAGGGGTTCGCTTGTGCCTCGAACTGTATGCACCAGAAACAAAATAATACATTCAGGAACGGCCACGCTAAGTCGGGTTAAAAAGGAATGATGGAATTTCTCAGCTGCAGTGGTTCCAGCACCGCATCATATACAGCAGTCGCCCAAGCGGGGCCGCGTGCAGTAGGTATATAAATCCCACACTTGACTCTCACTTCCTTCCATCCACCCAGCCATGAAAGAACCCCTCTACATTCGCAGAAGAGTGTACATAGCGTGCTTAAACTGCCGCAAACGCAAGGTCAAGGTCAGCCCTGCATTTTCACGATGGAGTGTGCATTTGACCGGACATTATGCATAGTGCTTGACTGACGAGTCTGACAAGAAGCCCTGTGGCAGGTGCATCCGCCATGGACTTGCATGCCAGTATCTGCCGGTCGATTATGGCGCCCCAAAACCGCGTGCGGTCGACAAATCGGGCGATGAATCTCAGCCAGAGGCCTCGCAGCCGGATGCGGGTCCGCTCACCCCATTCAACCCATACCCATACCAAGGCCATCCGAATGAAATGCATATTTCTGCGGTCCCCTACGTCTCGCGGTCCCCTCGCTCAGATGGAAATACGAGAAACAGCGGACCGAGCCTGGGATCCAGACGCAACCAGCGAAGTCATTCGTCGTCCGGTCCCTACCCAGCCTCCCCCCACGTATACCTAGGTCCGCCGATTGCGAGCGTCCGTCGCGCCGTGAATTCTATGCCAGCGCGTTCCCAGCACCACGCAGAACCCCAATATCCTGGCCCCAACGAGCATTTCGGATATTACAACGACTGGCCGGAATCCCTGCAAGCAACCTTCCAGCCACGGTAATTTAACCTTCCAGAGCCGTTTCAATTTTTCAATAATCGCATTACAGACGATGCACTTGCCCTCTGGGATCGTGTTATTGCGGTGGATACCAGTGATATCATCACGCTGGAGAGAGGAAATTATAGCGGTCTCACGAATCTGTCGCATTTACACCTACCCGACGAATACATCAGAAACGAGGAAATGAAACAGAATTGTGGCGAGTCCTTGAATCGGATGTTTGAGTGAATAGCCTCTGAGTGACCCTGGCAATGACGAGATAACCCCCGGAACATGTGGTGGAGAAGGCAGCCGGCATCCTTTGACGGCCGCACACAATTGTAGCGATCATCAGGATCTGAAGACTTGCGTTGGTGCTAGTGCATAATAGTCTGAAGTAAAATTATTATTGGGTCCATCCAAGTGTCCACCATTGGGTTCACCATCAATCAACATTGCAGGAAGGCGATTATGATTCATGCTGAGTCTAAGGAGAGACCGCGACAAGCGAAGCCTGTTTTGAAAGATTACACGGCTCAGATCTTCACCAGCCCAGTCTGATCTTGTTCAGGAGTTCTAGGAGAAGACATGTGTTGTCAGCGAGACGCGATTCCACGCCGCATCAGAGGTTCCCTACCGTGCACAGCTAATGGCAGATGGTCGCAAGCACGGAGAAACAGTAGGTAGATGACACAAAAAATGGTACACCATTGGACAACCGGCGAGCTAAAAAGAGAATGTTCAATTTTGTTGGAATACCTGTGCCACAGGCTGCAACTCTGGTGACAGAAACTTGCACACCGTGGGCGCTCCAAGGGCGCTCCGGGTTTCCTCCGATCATTTTATCGATGAGTGTCAGATGGGCGCAGTTCGGGAACCTGGGACAGCGGCGTTGCGTGGAATCGTAGTGCCTGTAATGGAGCAATGGTGGAGGTAAGAGGGAAGATCAATACTGATGGGCCGCGTACAGCCACAACGGGATTGTCCGTTCCGCTTTCCTCCGAGAGCTTTTGCATTCACCTTTGTCTAAAACTTAACAAAATTAAATGAACCAAACCGCGATGCAGCGGGGCCCTTTCTAGCATCTGCATTTTAGCCAATCGGTCTTCTAGAATCGGAAGGCTTGACTCGTTGCGCTCTCATATTTGTCTGATTGGGAAACAGCGCGCAAAATCTGATTCTCATGTTCCCGGGACATCAGATTTTTAGCTGAAACAAAAATTGGTCGTGGGAACTGAGCAGGCCCTCACCCTGCTTTGCTTTCCACACACCAGCCTGTATTTCGACTCGGAAGTTTGGGAAATATGCGGCATCGGAGAATCACGGTACCTGAGTGGCACTGAATCTGTTTCGTAGCGCCTTCACGATCCGAAATAGAGCAAGGGCTTTAAATTGGGTTGGTTCCAGAAGTATCCTTCCTCTGCTACTGGATTGGGCCCGCGCCGTGTTACTGAAAGTCAAGGGGTGAGCGATCTCTGGATCGTGGAAGTTGATCTGTACACGTGAGCGCCACTGATCGACCACGGAACAGGCTTCGGCAACAACGGGATCAACGGGATCAACACGACAATACTGCCGGCCGACTCGAAGCCGAATAATCCTAGCCCTCCATCGTTGGTGCTGCGGATTGGCGCCGAAACGCGCTGAACGGGTGAATGGGACGCGCTGGACGCGTCGGGTGTCGTGGTCGACTGCAGGTGGTTGGCAGACTGATGGCCGAGCGAGCCGCTGACTCAGACTTGCCTTATTTGGGGGGTAGGTCCCCCGTGGGAATATATCCACGATAAGGAGATCAAACACCTCTTGCTGAAAGTCACTGCGTTCAGAGCTCTAATAGCCGCGCCCATGTGGAGCATCTACGAGCCGCGTCTATATATAGCTATATAGCTAGCTTTGTCCAGCCAGCTAGACACGGCATCATAGACACAGCCTGTCCAGAATGTGCTAGCCGCCGGCTAGCTCGCCTAGCTGCACCGTGTGGAGCTGACCTCCCCAGACCTCAGTGAACCGCTGTTGCTTGCCAGTGCTTGCTGCCTCTTGCTGCCCGCGACGCCCTCTATTTGCTTGCTTGGCTTATTTCTTCTGTGCTGCTACATACAACAGACCTCAAATCTAATATTTCTTGGCTCACAGGTGTCGTCTTGACTACCGCAATATTATTACATCATTGTTAAGCTCTTTCCATCAGTCTCTGTCAGGAATAACCTTTCCTTGCCGTTCGCCGCGATGCCGGCGAAATATTAATAGTTTACTACAAGCCTTTGCGCATAATGAGGAGAGGTGCAGAGTGGGAAGATATAAGAGGGTTAGGATGCCAACAGACCCCGAGCAGCAGGTGTGGCCACATCTGGCCAGGTGTGTGGAAGCGGCTAACGAGACCTAGCCATACATCATTATCTCGGCTGGCCACACGTGTCTGGCTATATTTAGCCAGGCACCACTGTGGCTATTCATCACGAAAAGCGGGAATTTATTACAAGGCCATACATACCCTTACAAACACCACATTTGGCATAATCCGCTACAAAGAATCATAAGTTCGGTGGCACTTCAACCCACGCTTACAGCCAACCTCCGATCCTGCAATCATCACCTGCTTTGCGATGATTGCAGACAAATTGCAGACGTCACCTGGATGATGTTCGGATATAAGCAAATATAAGGGTTTATACACCCTTACAGCCGACCTACGATCTTGTACATAGGAGTTCTTTTTTCCTGCAGACATTGACCGCCTCGTGAAAATCGGTGTAACTAGTCAGTCGCCGGCCAAAGATTCTCTTAATCAATATTTGTCCGCCGGTGCTTCAATTGGATATAGAAAACTTGTGGGGGGGAAAACCGGTGGGATCTTTGCTTTGATCGCAGCACGTGACCCGGCGCGTCTCGGTCGCGTTGACTCTGGGGCTAGTTGCTGCTCGGCAAGAACCATCGTTTTTGAGCGGAGAATACGCTCTGACAAAGGCTGTCTAATAAGGTGAGACTAACCCCATAATCCGGTTCAAATCTAATGATTTTAACCGAACAGTCGAACTTGAGCACTGCCGAGTTCGGCTCCCCACACACATTTTTAATCTTTTGCTGCATTCTGTAAGCCGTACTTCTTTATAAACTCTAACATCCCTCTAGATGCCTGTGAAATCTTGTTCGCTCCAAACTGCTGGTTGATGAAGAGCAGTAAAATGGTCTGGATTTTCCGCCAGTAGCGCAAGAACGAATGCGATGACCATCGTCCTTGCTGTGTAATGATGTCGGGACTCACTCCCCGTAGCAATAATTCTGTTGCACCACTAATGTGTGCACTGTGACCATTCACAGTGAGCAGTCCTCCAGATTTCCATATGGTGTTCACCTGTGTCAAATACTCTGCCTTAGTCATGTTGTGGTAGCCTCCGCCGTCCTTCTCGAACGCGAATAATGATGTGTATGCCGGAACACTCTTGTTCGCATGTGTTATATTCTTGCACACGGACTTCGGTCCGTCTCCGACTTCTGGCCTCCGACCTCCGACCTCCGAACGTTCGGAGGTCGGAGACGGAAGATCACCGGGTTTGTACGCAATGAAGGTTTACTGAGCGTTTCCCGTTTATCCGTTTTTCCGTTCCTTCTTAACTTCTCGTTTATTGTTCTGCTTAGTCAGCTTACTTCTTCACCCAAATTTGGACTCTCGCTTATTGTTATGTTATGATCTACCATATTTGGGTTAACAATAACGGACTTAGTATAAATACACTTTAATATCCTCATGTACTTCAGTTTGATTATAAACGTTGCTTTGCTTCCGAGTCTTCCTCCGGTGTCTCTTCGGACTCCGTCTTCTTCCATCTTATCCATCGGCCTAGGATAGTATGCACACCCTGATCTTCCTGTGGTGTTTGCGCTCACCTCCGATATCTCCGACCTCCGGTCTCCGGTCTCCGACCTCCGACTTCCGACCTCCGATCTTCCAACCGAAGACCTTCGGCGATAGCCCCCTTTATCGGCACGGGATATAACAGTATAATGAAACTCACCTATCCTTTGGCTGGCTCATCATGTCTTTTCCCAACCCCAATAATCCCCCTGTCAGGATTCTCGACTCTTCTCTCAGATTGTTCCTTTGACTCCTCCGACCCACACGATGGCCGACATTCCGATGTCATTTCAGGGTCCTTACCCTGCCCCTGCTCATGTCTCCATTTGCGGACGGCGTTCAGCCCCTTCCGCACTGCTCACCATTCCGGTCAACGCTCCGGGGCTACTTTACAGCCCGCGGACCCCAGATAATCCGACCGTCTACCCAGTCTCTCCATATCCCGGTCGCCTGCGCTCATCCATAATTGAGTCCTCTTCTCCGATTCCTTACCCTGCTATTGTTGAAGTTCCTGAAGGCACTGGGGATGACGTTCCCATCCCGGATTTTCCGGATGTTGGACGTCCGGAGAATGAAGGCAGCGACGGAGGTGACAAGCATCCCTCGCACCATTCTGCTGATCCTGGTTCCCCTCGTGAACCTGACGGTCCTCCGACACCCTCCGATGCTGGCCCCCCTGGTGGAGTCCCCAGAGGTGGCAGAGGTGGTGGTGGTGAACATGGTGGTGGAGGAGGTGGTGGCCCTGGTGGTCCCCCAGGCGGTGGACCCCCAAGGCCCAGCCGCTCCTGCTCCCGAAACACAGGATCAACTTCTAGAGAGCACGTTCCGATTCTTTCGGGACGCCGCCCAGCATTACATCACTCAGGGCTCTACTCCACCTCGTTCATCTCACTCAAATCTCCGAAATCCCGATCTTTTCGACGGCTCCGATACCGCCAAACTCCAGACTTTCCTCACCCAGTGCTACCTACATTTTGCGGAGTGTCGGCAGGATTTTCCTACTGATGAAGACAAAATCTATTACATGATGTCGTACCTCCGAGGCACCGCTCAGCAGTGGTTCGAACCGAACCTCTACAACACCTCCGGTGTGCTTCCGGCCTGGGACAGAAACTTTCCTCGCTTCATTCAGGAGCTGCAGGATAACTTTGGTCCGCATGACCCCATCGGGGATGCGGAGGATCTTATTCGGATGGTCCGGATGAAACACTCCGACCGTCTCGCCGTCTACATCGTGGAATTCAACCGACTCGCCGTTCTCACTCAATGGGGCAATAATGCACTCCAGCACCAGTTTTATGAGGGTCTCCCTCGTGCATCAAGGACACATGGTTCATCATAACTATCCCAACACCTTGCTCGGCGTCAAAATGGTCGCTCGCCGGATTGACGCCTGCTACTGGAAACGCGAGCGGAGAAGCAGCGGGAACGTGAGCATGAGAAAGCCTCCGGTTCCGGTTCCGGTGCACCACCGGTACCTCCGGGGCCACCTCTGGTGGACAGAAGGGTGGGAATAAGGGGCCTCCGAAGGCTTCTGCTTCCTCTCCCTCCAATCAAGCGACTTCTGGTCAGAAGTTGTCTGGCAACGCCAAACCCTCCGGCAACTCGAAACCCGCCTCCGGTTCTCCTGCGGCTAAGGCAACTCCGAAGCCTTACGCTGACAAGCTGACAGTTCGGGCAAGCTCAAGCAGGAGGAGCGGGATCGGCGCACTCGGTTGAACCTCTGCATGTTCTGCGGAGGCTCCGGCCATAAGGCCGAGGATTGTCGGAAGGCCCCGGAAATGCTCAGGGCAAGGCCGCTTCGGCCGAGACCCCCTCCGAGTCAAAAAAATAGACAGCAGCTTGGATACCTCAGCACCTGGTCCGAGTTGCGTTGACTCCGAGGTGCTTTCCGAGGTCCGTCTCAACGCTTCCGCTCTTTCCCTTAATGCCCTTTACGTTGACGTTTTTGCATCTACCTTCCGGCCGGACTTTATTCATACTATTACGGAGTCATGTTCAACCATACTCCAATCTCTTGTACAACGAATTGCCTCGGGATTCAACTCCCGCTTACGACTCTCATCGACTCCGGTTCTTCGCATTGTTTTATATCCACGAAAATCTGCGAATTGAACGGTTTCACCACGTACGCGGTTGCTCCGGTTCGCCTCCGGTATCTCGACGGCTCTTCCTCCATCATTAATCGGCAGCTCCGACTGCTTATCCGATTCCCTCCGGCGATGTCCAATCCTTGGAATTCTACGTCACCCGTCTTGACTCTCCTTGCGACCTAGTGCTTGGATACAGCTGGCTCACCCGCATTAATCCGTTGATTAACTGGTCCGACGCCACAATCTCCTTCCAGCCCGGTACTTCCGGAGTTTCTGTGTCGACACAACAGGCTTCTACGCCTGATCCTGTTTCGGTTGCTCCGATTACGGACGAGGTCCCTCCGGCTCCGGCAGCCCCGGCCGAGGCCCTTACACCGAACCCCCGACGTCTTCGCCATCTCCTGGTCCTTCTATGGGCACCTCCGGTCCTTCGATGGAGCTTCGGAGGCCTCCGAGCCTCGTCCATTCTCTGCCCCTCCCCTCGTTTCCCTCGTATCCGCCGCGGCATATGCCTCCATCATTCGAGACAAGGACAACATCCAGTATACCTTGCGCGCCACACCGACCGACACCGTTCATGGTCGCTCCGGTACCACCGAAGCTCCGGACCTCTCCGGACTTCCTCCGGAGTACCACGATTTCGCCGATGTCTTCTCCGAGGAGGAAGCCTACAGTCTTCCACCTCATCGAGAGTTCGATCTCAGATTGAGACCGAAGACGGCGAAGTTCCACCCATCGGTCATGTCTATTCCCTTTCCCAGAACGAGCTGGTTGCTCTGCGGGAGTTCATCGACAAGAATCTGAAGTCGGGGTTCATTTACCCGTCTCGGTCGAGTCATGGAGCTCCGATTCTCTTGCGAAGAAGAAGGACGGACCCTTCGGCTTTGTGTGGACTACCGCGGACTTAATCGGATCACGAAGAAGGATCGTTATCCTCTTCCGTTGATCTCGGACCTCCTCGACGCACCTGGAAAGGCACGCATTTACACTAAACTTGATCTCCGGCATGCTTATCATCTCTCCGAGTTGCCGAGGGCGACGAGCCCAAGACAGCATTCCGCACTCGCTACGGGTCCTACCAGTTCCGAGTCGTTCCGGAAGGCCTTACCAACGCTCCGGCGGCCTTCCAACGATTCCTGAACACCATCTTCGCCGACTTGCTCGATGTATACGTGGTCATCTACTTGGACGACATTCTTGTCTACTCCGACGACCCCGCCAACCATACCGCGCATGTCCGAGAGGTGCTCGGCGCCTCCGAAAGGCTGGACTCTATTGCAAACTTCCGAAGTGCGAATTCGGAGTTGACACCTGCGAGTACCTCGGGTATATTTTATCCCCCGAAGGCTTCCAGATGTCTCCGGAGAAGATTGCCGCTATCACGGATTGGCCGACCCCTCGCAAGGTCAAGGACGTTCAATCGTTCCTCGGCTTCGCGAACTTCTATCGACGTTTCATCTTCGCTTACTCGGCGATCACCGTCCCGCTTACTCGGTTGACGCGTGCGAACATCGCATGGAATTGGTCGGAAGACTGTCAGTTCGCCTTTGACAGTCTTAAACAGCCTTTACGGAAGCTCCGGTGCTATCACACTGGATACCGGACCGACAGATCACCGTCGAGACCGACGCTTCCGACTACGCCATCGCCTCTATCCTCTCAATCACCGGGGATGACGGCGACATTCACCCCGTTGCGTTCCGATCCCGTACTCTCGGACCTTCGGAGCTCAACTACGACACCCACGACAAGGAGTTACTCGCGATCTTCGATGCCTTCACCACTTGGCGTCATTATCTCGAGGGTTCCGGCACTCCGGTCGACGTCGTAACGGACCACAAGAACCTCGAATACTTGCGACTTCAAAAATCCTCACTTGTCGCCAAGTCCGATGGTCCGAATACCTCTGCCATTTTAATATGGTAATCCGGTTCTGTCCGGGTAAACTCGGAGGCAAGCCCGATGCGTTAACTAGACGATGGGACGTCTACCCAAAAGAGGGGGATAAGACTTACGGTCACGTCAATCCTCATAATTTTCGTCCCATTTTCACCCAAGAACAGCTCACCGCGTCACTCCGGGCAACTCTTCTCGAGGAAATTGTCCTCCGAGCATCCGTCGTTATGGACGTTGAGAAGCTTCACTCCGACATCCGATCTCACCTCAACGACAATCCTGCCGCAGTCGCCGGTCTCACCGCCGCGACCTCCGGCACATCTCCGGCTGGACCATCGATCCCACTGGCCTACTCCGACTCGACGAGCGAATTTACGTCCCACTCACCTCCGGTCCAACTCCGACCGAGCTCCGAGTACGTGTTCTGCAGCATAAGCATGATCACATTCTCTCTGGCCATTTCGGACAGAATCGGACTCTCGCTATCGTCGCCGCGAGTACACTTGGCCGGAGGTTCGGACTTTTGTCCGAGACTACTGTCGATCGTGTATCCTCTGCAAGCGCAACAAGAAAACTCGGCACCGACCTTACGGACTGCTGAAACCCCTTCCAGTGGCCGATCGGCCCTGGCATTCTATTTCCATCGACTTCATTGAGCAACTTCCCCTTTCCGGCATTTATGACGCCATTCTCGTCATTGTTGATCGGTCTTCAAAGCAGGTCATCCTCGTACCCTGCGATCAGCACATCGACTCTCCGGAACTTGCTCGGCTTTTCCTTATTCACGTCTTTTCCAAACACGGTGTCCCCTTCCATGTCACTTGCGATCGGGGCTCCGAATTCGTTTCCTCCTTCTTCCGATCGTTGGGCCAACTGCTCAATATGGAGCTTCATTTCACCTCCGGTTATCATCCGGAGGCCGACGGACAAACGGAACGCATGAACCAGACCGTGGAACAGTACATCCGGATCTATTGCGCTTACCAGCAGGACGACTGGCACCCGCTCCTTCCTCTCGCCGAATTCGCTTGAACAACTCTCCGAACGCATCACCGGAGTTTCTCCGTTCTTCGCGAACAAAGGCTACCATCCGGCCATCACTGTCCACCGGAGCGCGACGTCGCGAACATGTACGCCAAAGATTACGCAGTCGATCTTCAGGATCTCCATCAGTATCTCCGTGAGCAAATCACTTATGCTTCGGAGCGTTACAAAGAGACCGCTGACCGAAAACGCATTCCGGACCCTCGGATGCAAATCGGCGACTTTGCGTTCATCTCGACCAAGTACCTCCGGACGAAACGTCCGACTCCGAAATTTTCGGAGACTCACCTCGGACCTTACGAAGTCATCGCTAAGCCCTCTGCGGCTTCCTACACCATCCGTCTTCCGAAATCTCTCCAACAAGTTCATCCGGTCTTCCATATTTCCCAACTCGAACCTCACTTCCCGAATCCTTCCCTGGTCGTGAGGAACCGCCTCCGGCGGCCGTCGAAATCATCGACGGCGAGGAACACTTCGAGATCAAGCAAATTGTTGACTCGAAGATCGACCGACGGTTCCGGACTCGACTCCGATACCTCGTCGAGTGGGAAGGCTACGAAAACACCGACGAGCATTCAGTTGGGTCAGCAAGACGATGTCGACGCTCCGGAGCATATCAACAATTTCCATCGTCGCTTCCCCAACAAACCCGGACCTGACGTTTAACGTCCCTCTTTCACTCCGCGATCCTCCGATCGCCTTCGGAGTTCCTCCGAATTTCAACTTAAATTCACACAAAATCCAAGAAAATATTTGTTGAGTCTCAAGAAAATTATATGTACATATGACTCATTGCCTTCCCCTATACCGTCGCGATCGGCGGGATCGAATCCTTGTCCGAGTCGACATCCATCTCAGCCTCCCCTTCTGCGTCGGGTCGGCGTCCATTTCTTCCTCCTCCGGGGTCTTTCCATTCCCTCCGACTCCGATTTCTCCGACCTCCGACTCCTCCGATTTCCTTCCCGCCTCGGAGCTCGACGAATAGCCAACCAGGGCCTCCGGCATGGGTGCCAAGGCCTCCGGTGGGGTCGCCATCCTCGGCTGGTCGCCGGCCTCCGGCGCTGTCGGTGTCTTCGACTTCAACCGATAGGTGTCCCAGACCCCAAGTGTCGTCGTCGAGGTTCTGCGAGCTTAACCTCGCCCGACCTCCTCCGAACTCCTCCGGCGTCTTCGCCCTCTTCACCAACCTCTTCTCTTCGGTTGGGCTCCTCCGAACTCTCGGAGTCCCCACGGATCGGAGCTTCTTCTTCATTCCTTCTCCGCGGGCTCTGGTCGAACTCCAACGCCTGCTCGGCATCGGAGAGCCACTGGGGCCATTCGGCCGCGAGGGGAATTGCTCCCTCGGCCGGTGAACAATCCAGTCACCGCCCAGTGCATGGCGTATAGCCGCTTCCGACCCTGCTCCGCGTCCCTCCGAACCTCTTCCAACTGTCGGTCCATCCTCCGCAGAGATAGCGGAGGTCATCGATGCGCGTCGTGCGCATCGGACCTCCGACGGACTCCGGAAGGATCTCCACGTCCGAGTCGTTCAACTCGGCGTAGGATCGCGCTTGGCGGCGATGGACGCGCTGTTTCTTCTTCGGCCGACTTGGGCCTGCGACTCCGGTCGCCTCCGAGCTCCGACCTTGCTCGGCGCGACACTTGTTGGGTCGGGGATTTTGAACCTTGACGATCGAGCACTTGAGCTTGTCCTCCGACACCGTTGCAGGCGTGGTTGGGCCGGCTCGACGACGCATGGATGCGCTTTTCCTGGCACCGTTCGCACACTAAACCACCTCCGGTTAGCAAATTCCACCTCCGATAACTGCGACGCACCTTCACCCTCCGACAATTCCTTGTCACTATCGTCCTCGTCGTTCGGAGAGCCGACGCTCCCAGTCCGGCTCGCGGATTCGCCCCGCTGTGCGTCGAGCCGTCCAGCTCGTCGTCCGCCTCCCTCCGATTGAGCTTCGCAGCGGCGGCAGCCTCGCCGCGCCTCCGCCAGCTCGCCTCTGCCACCAACTTCCGCTTTCCGCCTCCTCCATCATCTCCCTAAGCTCCAAGAGCTCCGCCTCCCTCCGGCCGCTGTCGCTCCTTCCGACGCTGTTCTTCGGCCGCCTCGACCTCCGCCGACGTGGCGCGACGCTTGCCCTTGCGGTTGCCGTCATTGTTGGGGCCGTTGCCCTTGCGATAATCTCCGGCGAAGGTGGCATGTCGGAGTGCGGAGTGCGGAGGCGGAGGGCGGAGGTGGGGGAGCGGAAGCAAGAGTTGTTGATTGTTGCTGCGGCAAAGTCAACAGCACGTGATTTTTTGATCTGACTCACTCGGAACCGCGGACACGCGTCATCACACGTCATCGGACTTCGCGGATTCCCTCGGCCTTCGGCACATCCGCCGACCCTTATTTGTTGCACACTGGCAGGGCTCCCTTGTGTTCCTTGAGGGCAAGGAACGCAAGAGGGGGATACTGTTATATTCGTGCACACGGACTTCGGTCTCCGATTCCTCCGACTTCCGACCTCCGAATGTTCGGAGGTCGGAGACGGAAGATCATCGGGTTTTTACGCAATGAAGGTTTACTGAGCATTTCCCGTTTATCTGTTTTTCCGTTCCTTCTTAACTTCTCGTTTATTGTTTTGCTTAGTCAGCTTACTTCTTCACCTAAATTTGGACTCTCACTTATTTTTATGTTTTGATCTACCATATTTGGGTTAACAATAACGGACTTAGTATAAATACACTTTAATATCCTCATGTACTTCAGTTTGATTATAAATGTTGCTTTGCTCCTTGCTTTGCTTCTGAGTCTTCCTCTGATGTCTCTTCGGACTTCGTCTTCCTCCGTCTTATCCATCGGCCTAGGATAGTACGCACACCCTGACCTTCCTGTGGTGTTTGCGCTCACCTCCGATATCTCTGACCTCTGGTCTCCGGTCTCCGACCTCCGACTTCCAGCCTCCGATCTTCCAGCCGGAGACCTTCGGCGATAGCCCCCTTCATCGGCACGGGATATAAA
>JARKIE010000822.1:0-22993 GCA_029378255.1 Mycena rosella
CTGGCCGGAGAAGCTGCCTTGTGAGTGATAGCGCAGCTCAATGTGTGCCGAGGGCCGTGCGGCAAATATCAACATCACTACAACATCTTATAATTCTATCATCATAATATCGCCACGCGATTGTTTGCGTGAAACAAATCAGGGTTATGTACGTTGCAGTTGGTGCGTTCTTGGTAAATACTGAATAGAAGTGGCTCTCGAACTCTGCCGGCTCTTAACCTCCCACATTTTAACAGCCCATGTACCAACGACAGTAAGGTGTCCCTGAAGATGCGGCAGCCTGCGCCCGCGCAGACGCCTGGCGTTTTACGACCGTAGATCATCCAGCTCATGCGTACCGCACCGCTCATTGTCGAATGTCTGCTACCCGAGCCGCATTGGATGCGCCAGCCGCGGTTCATCACTTCTCTTGGCAAAATCTGGGGAGATCGTCCTCGTTACCAGTACATATGGCACGGGGGCACCTGACAACGCGCGGCACCTACATCCATCAATGCGGGGGAACGTGATCGTGTACGTCAACTTGCAACGCCAAGGTGCAAAGTACTTAAGTAGAAATTACGCGCGGCATCAGAATATCCCCTCCAACCCACCCATTTCATCCACCCATGCGCGTTATCTCACTCTCCAGGTCACTCCTCGCTCCTCATCACTTTTATATTGCTTTCTGACAACCAGCGTGCTTACCAGCCTCGTGGCCCTCGCGGCTCCGCTTGCCTCCGCATTCACACTGAGCGCGCCCACAAACCCCACCTCCGGCGAGATCACCGAGATCCACTGGGGCTTCACCGCGACGGACCCCGCGACATTCACCCTGTTCCTCGTGAACAGCACGCAGGCGTTCGACCTCAAGGCCACCATTGGCCAGAATCTGCAGACCAGCCTCGGAGAGATCACTACCCTGTGGCCGGTGCTGCCCTCTGGGTACAATCCTACGGCACTGGTCCGTGCACTGAACTGAATTGAATTTTTCTAGGGCCGGATACCAGCTGCGTGCAGTTGACGTGACGTGAGTTGTTCCTTTGCCTCTCGGGAAAGGGACTCACATGCTTCGCGCGCAGGAACGTCGACAGGGTGTTAGCTTTCAGCCCGGCGTTCGCCGTTTCGGCCTAGTTCTTTGTAGGAAATGACGCAGCTGAATAAATTCATTTCTACTTGAACTCCAACGGGACTTTGCAGTCTTATTGATAACTACATTATTCCCTCAGCACGTAGGATGCCATTCCCCGGGAATTTCCCGGAAGCCCTGCAAGCACTAGTACGCCGTGGTGGTCTTGACCCCGCCCTCATACACCAAGAAATACGGGCGCGCGATGAGCTCGTTGTACCACCTTCGCCCGCATTTCATAGCTTCAGCACCCCAGTTGGCACCGATTCGGAAGATGCTCACCTCGCGACGTTAGGCTTTCGGGTCATGATATCGCTGCCACCAGCCGCCAAGTACGGCACATGCGGGAGATGGAAGAGGTCCGCGAGTGTGAGCACCTGCAGGTGATCAGTCACACCGGGGGCAAAAGCCAGCGCATGTGGAAACGACATGCGTCAAACGCATGTCGTTCGCACTTGGTCGCGTCCTCGGATCAGTGATTGGGTGTCAATCACCTCTTTGGCACCTTTGTTTTTCCTTTGAATTTGCCCCGAAAAACAAAGGTGCCAAAGAGGTGATTGACACCTTTGTAATCACTGATCCGAGGACGCGACCAAGTGCGAAAGACATGCGCTTGACGCATGTTGTTTCCGCATGCACTGGCTTTTGTCCCCGGTGTCAGAGCCGCACACGGACTCTGGTAATATCAACAAAACGACGCACGTCTCCCGCAAGATAGCGCTGCTTCCCGAGGATCACGTCGTACGCGGCGAGGTTCTCGAGGATCGCGAGCGGCTCCTCGACCACTGTCAAATCAGCTGTCGTGCCCAGCATCATTCTCACAGGTCGGGTACGCAGGATAATCATGAAGGCGGCAGACGACGTACGGCTTGAAAAATGTCTCCCTCAAAATGAGGGCCACGAGGGGTTCAAAGCTCGCGAATTCCGCGGATGTCATCTGCTCGCAAATCGCGTGCGCCTTGGGCTCGCTCGGGATGAAGCCCGCCGCAGGGTGCTTCGCGGCAATGTACCGGCAGATCGCGCGTGATTCATATAAAATAAACCCGTCGTCGGCCTAGATACTCAGCGTGTCAGACGTGCTTGCACATAAAAGCTATAAACTGATGCGCACAATATAGGGGATCTTCCCGAAGGGCTGTTTCTCTAGGTAGGCGGGTGTCTTCTGCTCGCCTTTCTTGACATCGATCTCGATGAGCTCGAAGGGGACCTTGAGCTCGTGCAGGACCGTCGCCACGCGCCGTGTGCAGGACGTATACCCGGCGCCGTAGAGTTTGAGGATCACCATTTTCTGTTCGGGGTTGAAATTGGAGAGTGGGATGTGTTTTAGTCACTGTGAATAGTTCTTAAATACAACACTGCGGTAGTCATCAAGCATTACGCACAGTCCATCTTATTTAATTGGGGATGATGGCCGTGGTACGGCCCGGCAAACTCGTACTTATGTACTTTTTTGATTTTATCGAGAACACTGACAATTTTGCTTCGTTTCGTACCAACAAATTTTAGTGGATCAGGAAGCGGAAAAAAGACCAGCAACCAGGGTAGAGAATACATGAAACCAGTTGATTGTTGGTCGCACAGTAAAGGCGCTTGGCTAAGGTTTCAAGTCACGTAGTGAGTCTGATTATCAATTTGTAACTGTTTCTCTAAGGCTGCCCGCTTCAGTGTGGGAAGGACTTTAATTGGCAACCGTCTACGTACGGCATGCCACAGCGCTGCCTCTCATCAGCTGAGATCAATGTATCATTTTTTATTTCTTTTTGGATGGGCGTGATATATAGCCACTAAAATTTCAAAGATCCATATCAATTTACAAATGTACACCATGTGAAATTGAGACACTGTATCATCTCAGTAGTTTTCGGCCACTCCGTGTTGTCATAGCCTCCACTGAAAAACCGTTCTCCTTCTCTCCGTCATTCAACCTCCTCTTTGTTTTTACCTCTCTTTGGTGCACGTGAATAGGAATTGGCATGTTCGTACTTAGCATGTTGTTTGAATCCAACCTTGATCGGAGGCTAAGTCCAGAGTCGAGACCAATTGTGCCCCTGCTGTTGAACAAGTGGAAGCGAGGATAACTGAAAGTAAGATGATAACTATTGGACAAGCTTCGCGAGCCCTTATATATGTACAGAAGTCATTCTAGAATGTTCTACGAATATCTATACCACTGTGGAGTACTCTTTGAGTTGCTCCAAGGTGATAGAATGTAAAATTGCATTCTCAACACCCGCAGGCCCCGTAGAATGTCAACAGGAACCTAAACCTGTTCTGGTGATTTTTCGGTGGCCTTACTATCAATCACCGGTGTAGAAGAGAGGTTTGTCCCGTTAGAAGAACTGAGAGGAGCCGGTTGTGCGTGTGCCCGGTTGTAGCCGTGCTGTAATATAGATAGCAATTATACTGGGGATTGGGACTCAGCGTGTAATGGTATTCGTCTCACGCTCGTGCGGCTCTGGCCCAACTCGCTGGCCGATAGGATGTCGATAGGAAGAGGAACTCGGAGAGGTTGTGATGGGGGAAAACAAGAGGGAAGTCCCCCTTTCTGTTGCATTGTGACAGCTGATATACTACGATCGGGATGGCTGAAACGCGTACTCGTGCGTCACCAGAGCCCATACAAGCGCCCAGAATACAAACAGTTAGATAAGTCAAGTGTCCATGAGTAAATAAAGAGTCCGTTGAACAAGAAAGAGAAAGTAAACCTAAGCTAGTCCCCCTCGAGCGCTAATCTGGCCGGGACGCGCGCAAAGACGTGATAGGGAGACTATACTGCCGCCTCAGTACTGTCTGAGGTGGTCCAGGCCTCAGACGCGTCGATCCCAAGCGCGCGCCGAGCCAAACGCAGTCTCGGTACGAATGTTGCTGTCGGAGTACTGTGATGATGAGAAAAAAGGAAAATAAGGTAGCATAAGTGATGAGGGGATCAATAAAGAGAGATGATGGTATTTGCCCCGCCCAACTCCAGGTATATCGGCGATACGTGCGGGCAGAAGTCTTTGAGGACACGGTCACGTGCGGTGTTGAAGCGCGTCTCGAACGAGCGCAGCGAGGGAGATGGGGAGGTGGAGGTGGAATCGGGATGAGTCACTAGAAATTAAAGAGGGAGGGAGAAACAGGGCGATCAGGATATTCACGGGAGGGAGTAGAGAAGAGGTGGCTGTTAACGCCCGAGTAGGAACACGCGCTCGATGCGATAATCATCATGAGCGACGTGCGTGCCGTTAGGCACTTCCACACTGGGTAGTTGACCACCTCAGCATTTTTGGTGTATCTCTAAAGCCATTAGTGGACTGTTGGGGCCCGTTGGGGTTCATAATGATGGTATGCATCCTAGGAGTCTGTTAGCCACATTTGGCAGAATTTAGATCCTGTTTCGAGTAGCGAGCAATTTTTTTCTGGGCGGCATTTCAAAAACGGCCAATACGGGGTAATTGACCACTGCCTTGGAGACACCGTTGAGGATGGAATTGACACCACCTAGTGTCTAGGTGGTTTTTGGAGGTCCCAGGCCACCATTTGGTGTACCTTAAATTTGACTCCAAGACATAGGTGCACATACAGATTTTATTCCTAAGTGCAAGCCAATAGTGGTGATAAGGGCGCTCGACTATGCCACCCAACCAACAGATGCCATAGGTGATGAAATTTTGGTTCAATCAGTCTCATAGGATATAAATGAGCATTTTTGGTTCCAAGTTTTAGACCCATGCTATTGAGAGCTCCTAGAAAAAATCCGGGAGTCTAGACCCCAAAATTCATGTGATTTGTCAACGACGGCCTATGGGTCGGCTTGAGTCGTTCAAACAGTAATCCCGCCCGGGGTTTAACAACCCGTCTAGTAACCTGTGCAGTCGCCGAGTAGTAGTACAAGACAAACAGCTTCCTCATTCGGTCCTGGGATGTAAGACCACGAGCGTTGTGCAGGTGGGAACTGGTAGGAGCCAAAGACAGAGTGATATCCACTGAGGAAGACGATGCGAGGTCATAGGCAGCGCGTATGTAATGCCACAGGTGAGAATCCAGCGTCCCTCATAATCCCGAGGGAACAAGAGTCAAGCAAAAGTAAAGCCTGAGATTAGACGAGGTAGAATCTAAAGTACAGGAGTTTCTACCTCGGGCTTATATACTAATATAACTAGGAGTTCAATCGAGAGTTAACTTTCTGGCTTGCAAAAGTGGCTTGCACCCGCGCCAAATGGATTGTTTCGGGCGTGGGGGTGGATTTGGGTGTGAGCACACGCCCACGCCCGCATTTCGGCTTGCATGCCACTTTGTTGGCTTGGCAAGCCATTTTGTCGCCTTGGCACCACCCAAAAAATCAAAGTGGCTTGCGCATATTGCGAGGGTTTGAAGAGACAGTATGTGAATCCGGCCTTCGGGGCGTCTCCATCGAGCTCCCCCTTGAGATCCGTGTGGTTTAACTTGCTTGTTTTGTCTAACACAAGCCCTATTTACGGTATGCGTAGCAACGGTGAGCAGCCACAGTGTTGAATTCTCACAAGCCTAGTGGCTTGTGACTCTTATTATATCTAGGGCCATTGTGCGATGCTATGGTGCAAAGGACTCTTTGAACAACTGGCCCTTCGCCCTTCTGCCATCGCAATTGAAATATTGGACTGGGATTTTTATAATATGGCGAACATATGGATTAAGGGATTAATTTTTGTATTGTCGGGTTTCCCAGGTAAGTTGGGAAACATCTATCCCCAATCTCTCGTTTCCAATCCCTGCCCGAGCACCATGTGCATTCCAAAGCCAAACTCAGCTTCAACTTGTGCGGATGAGAATTACTGTCACCCTATGTATCATTACGAGCTTAGAGTGGTGAGACTACACTGGTCCCACGGGAATGCTTAGTATCTGTTTAATCGTGGCCGTTCGTCATAGCGTGGGCTTGAGGTGGACTGGCTTGTGTCACGTGTCGTAAGCCATTTGGTCGAGCAGAATGGCTTGCGTTCCGCTTGCAGCGAAAACTAAGTCGGCTGTTTCCGCATTATGCAGAGCAAATTCCAAGTGTATATTAGCTTCAAATGACAGAGTTGTGCATACTAAGAGCCGCAGGGAATGGGATCGCATATATAAAGGAATTCCAACCTAGTACTACTACTAATGTATTTCAGGCGTGGGCGTGGCTTGCGCAAAAAAAACGGCTTGCGACTGTGAAAAAGTGGCGAGGCATGGGCTGGTGACGGGCGTGGTATGGGAAGCAGCATACCTGCCAGCTCCAACACCAGCAAGCATCATAAAGTCCGATGTTGTGAGGTTGTGCAAATTCGGGCTACCCTTCCCCAGGATGTTGAACCTCATTGTATTGAAGAATTATGCAATTTCTATGCAAACAATCAAGTTGTAGCATGGGCATCGAAAAAAATGTGGGCTTGAGCTGGCTTATATGTGTGATACCGAGCAGAATGGCTTATATCCGGCCGGTGATAAAATCTGATTACAATCCCCGAGCTCCTGTTATTTCCGATCCATTGATAGAGTTTTGAACCACAGAAAGTTTATTCACCTCTGGAGCCCGAGATATATGGCTCGGCTCTCCTACAACTTTTTGCTGTCCAGAACCAACCAAGGCAGCTGTTCAATTACAACATAGATTTACTCATCTCATTGATTAATAGCCGAGCGACGGTGGCCAGGCATCTGAGGGCGGTTTCTGAGGGCATATTCTCACTGGCCGGAAGCCAGAAATATTGGTCAAAGTACAGCTAAGCTTCGTTTGATAGTGTTGCCGGAAGTTCGGCGACTGAACTCATGTTCAAGTTTTATTAACATGCCCGCTTGCTAAATTTTGATTTCATACATCAATATCAATGAGAAGCAGCAGTGTGTCGCATGTGCGCGTAGCTCGGTGGAGGAACAGAGCTTGTGGAATGGTGATGAAGCTAGTAAGAATTTGAACACCCCAGGGAAAGGATCAGTTATTGTATGACATCCAGCGGTGAGATGTTAGGGACACAACTTTGAAGGCAATACGTGGTAGCAGCCCTTTGGGAGTGTGTTAGAATGAGATGCCTACAGTGTAGATGCTTGGTGTGGGTGATCACAAGTCACGCCACGCCACAAGCCACGCCACGCCCGCCCGCCTCACCAAATTCAAACTCTGCTAAGGGGCGCAAGCCATTTTGGCAAGCCACTCGGAGAAGTCCGGAGTCTGATCATATCCACCCTATGTGTTATGTTTCAATATACCCTATGTGAGGCGTAAAGGGATGTTGTTGAAACCAAAGAGGGGTTCGAGCGACAGGGATGTGACCGCAAGTTGTCGGAGTATCGCGATCGCGTGTTATCCTGTTACTCGGGATTTGATGTTTAGCCAGAGAATGTATAGGCGACCGGGATGTGATTGCAAGTTGTCGGGATATCGAGGTCGCGTGTCGTCCGTCTTTCAGGATTTGATGTTATTTGTGACTTGTTGCGACGCGGTCGTGGGATAAAGTGTTCCTGTGATCGCGGTCTGACCCGGTGTTCAAGGTTTGAAAAGCCGGATCATGACATGATTTGGACGGTGGCAAGAGAGGAATAAAATGTACCCAGAAAATATTAATGGACCCCCAACTTTGAAGCATAGTAAACCAATATGGACCATACCAAGCTTCAGACCAGTAGTGCTAACAGTTTTCTTAAGAATGGGTGGTCAACTTATGTTGCTTGATATTGGATTTGATTATCCTGTGGGGTCCTGAAAGTGTAGATGTCAATTTCAGGGGATCAATTATACTCTGGTTTAAAGCCCCGACTCAGAGGTCCAGTAATTTCGGGGGATAAATTATATTATACTTGAAAGCTCCGACCCAGAGCTCCGGAACGACCCCCAAAGGTCGTAGATTGACCAAGGATTGGTCGAGAACGGAATGTCGATGCCGTCGATGGCTAAGAAAATGATGCTCTCACGCATCGCATCGTGATCAAACGCGGCACCGCTGCCGATCAACCCATCACTTCGCCTCCAAATTTGGTCCAGATCTTCGTCAGACATTCTATTCCTTCCCCCGAGGTCAATCTACTGTCAGTTTTCTATGTATATCCAGCAATTGTCCAAGTGGTCAACTACTGTGTTTTTTCATTTAATCCGATCATGGGGGTGACGCGTGACCCAAATTACCAGTTCGACCGTTCGACCACGGCCCAAATTTCGCGTGACAGCCGAAATTTTCGACCACCGGAACGAAAATTTTCAAATTTACGCATCGGGGAGGTGATTTTGAGCACTTCTGCGGCCTGTGTGACAAAAATTGCATTCGACTAAGACGTGGGTTATGCGTTACAAAAAACCAACATTCGCCATCGACCAGGGGTGGGTGATGCGTGACAGTCAAATTGAATGTAAAAGTACAGTACCTAGTGTGGTCAACTACCCAGTCGGTAATAGTATTAAGTTCACCCGTTTGCAAAAAAGGCCTGCGCCCTAGAGAGGCGCATCCCGACACCGATCGGCTGAATGATGCCGAGATTAGGATCAAACTCCACCCATCATCATCTTGCCTTGATCTTGCCGCTTTTCTTCCAATTTTCTTCTTGCCGACGTATACCTTATCCGCATTCCCAGCCAAACCATTTTTCCAGCTCTTGCAGGCACATCCGACAACTCAGCACCACATCTCGTTCCCGTTGTCTTTGCGTTGTCTCAGAAATCTTGAACACCTGTAGCAGCTCTGGAATCTTCAGCCTGCCACAGGTGCCATCGCATTGTATTATCCCCACGCACACAGTGAGTCTTAATGGCTGCAATCAGTACATCTGGAGCAACGGTTTGTATATGCACCTTGACCTTCATTTCCCCCTCAGCACTTTGAAGCGCGAGCGTTAGCTGTGGAAAGCATGTTTATGCAGTCTCTTGAATAATGCCGGTGGCATACACTCTACCGATTTCCTCGTTTTTATGTGCCTTGATTCTTTTGATGGGTTTCTGGGCCACGGCCAAGTCCATCATGGAACTATGATCTGGAGTAGCATGCTATAGTCGAAGCAGCGGGTGATGTACTTGCTGTTCCTCACCTCGCGGTTGGCTTGGGATTTCATTTCATTGACGAGGCCCTTGACTTCAAAGAGCTCCTTCTGAAGACGCCCGACCCATGCCCGCGTAAGGGATACATGTAAAATTAAAAAAGGTCTTACCTCGCTCTTCAGCATTTCTTCACTATCATCCGGTTCGGAATCCACTTTTGCGATCAAGGCACAGCTAGAATTCGCAGTTCTCTTGCTCAGCCCTTCAAGACCCTCCAAATACTTCCTCTTGACGGTGGTGGCTTCAGAAGCAGACGAGGGTGGTTTCCCATAGCCGATCCGTTAGATGCGCGAGGACTACCGTATAAACTGGACATGCGTAGATCCGTGTTTGATTGATTGACCACCGAGAAAATTACCACTGAGAGTATGTAGGCACTATTGGAGGAATGAGAGCAGCGATCAAGTCCGAGTCAGCGCCCGCTGCGGCGCGTACTGCCGAAGTATGGCCTTGTTTGTTCCACTCGCTGATCGCCACCCCGCCGACCGCTGCTGATGTTCCCAACTGGCCGCTTTTCTCGCGCTGCTCCGTCTCTCGTGCTGCCATGGTGGACCTCCCGGACGAGGCTATAACGTTGGAGCGTCGTCCTCCAGTGACCGACGAACAATCTTCTCCCAGCAATCCGCCCCGCTCCCCTCATCCGCCGCCAGGCACTTCGCTTCCCGATTTGGAAGAGCCTCGGATGTTAAAGGGTCGTCCTCTAGCGCCTGACGAAGAATCTGCTACCATCGATCCGCCCCGCTGCCAGTTTCCACCCCCAGGCACTTCCCTTCGCGATTTGTGTCCTCCCACGTCACCAGATTTCGATCCAGATGTTTTTTACCCCTCTGGCATTCGCCGCCGTATATACCGTCGCTTCTCGCCCCTTGCTCCCTACGCTCCTTTCGTCTACTAAGTCCCGGAAGAGGCTGCGAGAGCTTGTAATCTTACTCCTGAGCAGTACGGCTCTGCTTGCGTCAATTGTCTGCCGAGCAGGCAAAGAAGGTCGCTAAAAAGGAGGCGTGTGCCCGGGTTTGGGATCAGCCAAAAGCTTCTGTTGATACCTCCCAGACGAGCAAGCTGAGAAAACATGTACGTTCTTTCCCTTTATTGCGTTCTTCTTCTGACTCGTGTATTACAGAAACACAGCCATCCTTCGGGATCCGATGACCCTACACTACCCTCTCCAGTACTAATCCACACGCGCAACCTGGGCAGTCGCGTACGTTCTTTCACTTCCCTGATTTCTTCTTCTGACTCGGTATTACAGAAACGTCGCCGCAGCCCTTCTGTTGACATTATATCCAATGGTCACCTTTCTCACTCGTTTCCTCCCCCTATATTACCTTCACCCGATGGCCCCATTCTCTCACCAGGATCCCCCATGAGCCCTCTACCTCCCTCTCCCATGGAGGTCCCTCCCAATTTGCTCTCTCTTACACCAGCAACCAGGCCGAAGTCCTTCCCTTGTGGCTCTCTCTCCCCCTTAAGCACGCTTCCTCCCTCTCCTGCGGAGGTCCCTCTTGACTTTCGCTCTCTTACACCGCCGAAAACGCCCAGCATCCAGTCACACGAACCTCCTGTGGCGCCTTGTGTTTCTCCCATTTCAAGTGACAACACTGTTCCTGTGCGCCTCCTTCTTTGACCTCATTTATTTTTTCGTCTCACTATCTTTTTCGCAGGCATTCAGGAGTATCTGGGATAATGCTCCTCCTTTGCCCTTGTCTCTCATTCAAGTCAGTCTCTTTTCCTTTTCCCTTCCTCCTCTTCTCACTGCAGCCATGGCAGTTGGCCCCTTCCGTTCCATGGGAGTTGGTTGCACACTTTCAGTGCAAGCTTCTTATTGCACACGTTCTCATCGTGCTTCGTCATCTGCCATCTTGTACTCTTATGGCGGATTTACTATCTAAATTTCGCTGTCTCGACGGCAACCTACTCCCTTCGGTGGCGTCTCTCCCCTTTTCTCAATTGGCTTCCCGCTGCGCGTCCGGTCTGAGTTCTTTGCCCCCTGTTATCCTCAGTACGTTATGCACTATAAGTTTGCACTATTTTATTTGCGAGTTCTAATGTTATGCCTGTTAAGGTTCCTCTCCATCTGTCTCGCTCGCACGCTCTTTTTTCGCCTCTACTTCTTTGGCTTCCGGCAGCCTTCCTTTTCATCTATTTCGGTTTGCCGGTGACAGAGCGGGTTATGATTATTTATGCGAGCTGTCCAACTACCTTTCGTATGTAAATTGCTACTACTTGTGCCTTCGTGTTCCCCACCGTGGTACACTAATATCGTTTACACTCCTTCTCTGTTCATCGCCTCCAATACATCCCTTCGCAATAAATCCTGAACCACAAACATATGCCGACAAAATGCTTTCGTCCCAACGGCCTCTACAATCGGAGCGAAAGATCGACTTCTCGCGACAGTAGGTGCCAACCATGGCATTCAGCTGTGGCATCTGTTCAGTTATGACGGCAGGTCCATGCAACTCGAACTTATTAGTCGTCAAGTAAGGTTTTTGTTTCTGACATAGCATACATCAAGCGTGAACGTCCACATCTAAACATTTTCCGTAAAAACATCTCCGTCTTTGTGAACGAGCCTGAACTGCTTCAAACCATTGAACGAAGTGCGCAACACGTCACGGATTTCCGCGAAGTCGTCCTTGCAGCCACCGGCATGGTCAAAAATGTCGTCGACAAGAAACTCGATACGTTGAAGGTGCAGGAACCGTGTTAGAGAGCGAATATGACTCTAAAGCCAGTGGTAAGTCAGACATAAGACGAACGACTTGCACAAAATATGTACCGGTTTAAGGTTAAGCATCAACAATGTTGGAATTTCTCGTAGCCCGAGCATTGGCTGCACCAACACTTCTTACAGCCGATTGCAGTACCGAAGACACGAACCAAAAATCGCTGTTTTGGGATATTTTCAATGAATTCCCGGTATCTCAGTCAGTTATCCACCGATTCACATAAAAACTAGATGGATATACTCGGCTAATTCATGCGCAATTAGTGATAGAAAGGAATTTCCGCAAATATTATTTATTGGGTATTTTCTGGTTTCGGGCTGTTTTTGCACTAAAAGCTGTCTAGCATGGCGAGAACATGGCCCAGCGGCCTAATATTTTTGGATGAACAACAAGTATAGCTGAGGAAAAATTTGATAGAGCCAGAAATAGATGAAACTCCTAGATAAATGTAATCTTCACAGTATCTCTCAATGCCAAAACTGGCAAATGTATCCGAGGGAGCTAGAGGGACTGTACATAAATTATTCATGTTTCTGGATCTATCACATGTTTCCTCAGCTATAATCATTGTCCATCCAAAAATATTAGGCCGCTGAGACATGTTCTCGGCATGCTAGACAGCTTTCAGTGCAAAAACAGCCCGAAATCAGAAAATACCCAATAAATAATATTTGCGGAAATTCCTTTCTATCACTAATTGCCCATGAAGTAGCCGAGTAGATCCATCTAGTTTTTATGTGAATCGGTGGATAACTGGCTGAGATACCGGGAATTCATTAAAAATATCCCAAAACAGCGATTTTTGGTTCGCGCCTTCGGTACTGCAATCGGCTGTAAAAATAAATAGAAATAAAAAAGAAGAAAAGGGGCCGTAAGTATGATGATATAAGATAAAGGAAAGCACTCGCTATGGAGAAGATCGCCAGACCAAGCGTGATCTGGATGGCCTTTCAAAACATGCAAACTCGGACAATGTAGCGATATCGCGATAAGACACCACGGCTCAATGGGCTGTGGCTTCGGTATATCACCAGTGTAGATGAGAGTCTCAACACAAAGAAAACTACGCAACACACGGACGAAATCTTGGTGAATGACGAGATACCAAACTTGTGGATAAGAGTACAGCCGAAATGCACGGTCAGATCGGCGTGCGCCGCCATCGTGAGTCCACGGAGCATCCAGTTGGAGGGTTTCAACATTTGGGAGATCCTCCAGCATAGCTGCGAACACGGTATAGAGCGAGTCTGGCATATAAGATGTCAAAGCAACAGAAACAAGTCTGCTGATATCAGCATATTGTTGGGACATCAGTTAAAACATTAACGAACTTAATGTGGACCATATACTCCGGAAACTCCCGCAACAAATCGAGCTGCTTGGCCAATGAAATCGCGACATGCTTCGCATGAAGCACTCTGAGGTGATGTGTTCGACGTATGGGGAGGCTCTCGTCTTTGCCTTCCGCAAATTTCATAGCCATCGCCTCCAAACACTCCCATGACACATTTTTGAACATCGCGTGAAATCTCTGGCAAATTTGAGCAAGGCATCGCAAAAGCCGGCTAACAGTGACAGTCACATGTCAGTGGAGTTGTTTGCGATTATTTACTCCGATCGTTTGTCGCTGGTTTTCGCTGTCATGTCCGAATTTGCGACGCACCGCAAGGAACTTCTCTCCGATTGGGACAAGTTCTCCTTATGGTTCTCCACCGCACCTGTGCGTCTGTGTTTCGTTGCTTGACTGCTTTTATGTCTGATACCTTTCTTTCAGTCCTGTTCTCGCTGCGAGCGCTTGAGCTTGCCAGGCGCTATGCCAAACTCCAAGAAGAATGTTGGCTGTTCTTCGTGCCTCGATAAAAAAGTGGCTTGTCCGCGCAAGTCATCCTATTTGTTCGATTTGACCAAAGATTCCTTCTTCTCATCTTGGGCCGAATTCGACAAAGCTGAAGATGCTCTTAAAATCCGCAAATTCAGAGCTACCCGTTCCGCTCAAAACCCTATCCCTGGCCCACTTCCCCTCCCCCTTCCTGTCCCCTTTTCAGTCTCCCTTCCTCTCCCCTCTGCTGGAACCGCTGTTTCTTCCAGTGATCAGCCAATCCCAGGCCCCTCTGTGTTCTCTGAAATTCCCGATCCTGGTTTATTCACGCAGGGGACTTCTAATCCAGTTCCTTCTGTAGAGGGCTCTACGGGCCGCCCATCCTGGGAGCCGCCGTGCCTATAAATGGTGTCCCGTCGACGACCGGCAGGCAGACCTCTCTTGAACCCAAACCATCACCATCCCCCAACGGCTTACTCCTGTTGCATGAATTTCTTCTCGTTCCGTTCAAGTACTAACTCTCTTCTTGCAGTTTTCGAGGCATTTTTGGAGGTAAGTCGCCTGTGCTATAAGCCTCGGCCACTAATGTTTGCACAGGGATGCAACTCCTACCCGACGATATCATGACCAACCGCCATCGCCATTGGACAAACCGGGGTCGTTCTACGACTTTGTCATTCTCGACGACAACAACAACAACAACAACAACAACAACAACGTGGAGGTCGTGAAGTTTGGACGCACGGCCCATCCAACGAAGTGCCCTTGGCAATGGGCACGCCAATGCAAGGGGCAGCACCAGCATTGGCAATACCGTTGGGAAGTGCTGTTTGCGGCGAAGTTTGGTGCGTCCATTTCTTTTTATTTTTCCATCCAGTTTCAACTTGGAGGTTAGAGTCACTCATACACGAGCACTTCAAGCACGCAGGGGCATGGCTCGGCCCTTCGAAATGCGGGTTTTGCCCTGTTTCTCACCTCGAGAAATACAATTACCGCCGTTGCGGGGGAAGGGACGCTGTGGTTGAAGTTGTGGAGACATATCTGCGCCGTTTGAGGTGGGTGATTGTTAGGTAAGTGGCTCTCATTGAACACAAGGGTCTTAACTGATGATTTGATTCAGATATGATATGTCTGCGTAGCACGATGCATGGTGTTTGGATAATGCCAAGGCGGGGCGAATTCATTGGCTTACCTGGATTCGAAGGAATAAATGTGCGTTGGGACTGCTATCCATTGAGTATTTAACAAGACGCTGGCGCGCGTTGTGTACAGCGCGCAAACAGAAGTGGCTGAACCCCCCTCCTCCCCAGCCAACCTCGCGTTCCAAGGTGCGTAGTATCGTTGGCGTCCCGGAGCTAATGTGTGTTTTCTAGTTTTTCCTAACACCCGCTCGAGCGGGCCTTCGCGGCACATGTGCTTGTGCGTGCAACACACGTAGAGGCGCCCGTGACTCCGTGGAGCGTTTTGTGTGCGCTGCTTGCAGCGGCGGCGCCGAGCGGGGCGCCAGTGATTCCTACCATTCGTTTGGGCACGTACTGCATGTTATTTTGTCGCTTAGATATCGAGCTTGCAAAAATTACATGTGGGACCATTGGAGGACAGAACCGCTGCTGAGGGCGTCTGGCCCCTGGGACCGTAAATATATAGTTTATCACCTACTTCCACAGTAAATGACACGCAAACTCACTCAATTAGAACATGAGCCCACCAAACTGTGTCTGATGACCTTGCGAGATGGCATTACATCTCCGGATTAATGTCTGGTGCGATCGTCTGAGCACGTATGTCTCTTTAGCTTATTTACGGCCTCGTCTCCATTGCATCCCGGAAGTGTGCTGAGCTCATGCCGCGCTCATATTTCATTCCTTGTAAGCTGCATATATATTCATTCCATTCATTTCGTGTGACTCAACAGCTGTCTAGCTAAACCCTCGCCGACCACACTCGCGGTCCTGCGCTGCCCTCGCTGCGTCGTCCCTAACTTGCCGTCCTCGCAACTCATTTTACCGCAGCTGTTCTAAACTTGGTTTTTTTTTTTAGAGGAACGGCAAGACGAAGCGTCGGGGCCACGTGGCGAGACGTGCAGGCCTTCAGATGAGATCGTAGGGCCCTCGACCGGGAGCTCGCGGCACGCCATCTGCTCACCCGACTCTGGTGCGGGCCTCGGGCTCGGGCTCGCTGGTGGCGGGTGGTACGACTGGGGTCCACACGTGCATCCGGGAAGGACGAGGCGTACGGCGTCCAGCAGTAGCCCGGGGTCCAGCAGCTGCTGGGTGTATGCGCTGGGTATGTAGGAGGTGCAGCTCCCCGCCCGAGGACGAAGGATATGACACCGCATATTTGACGTGACCGCAGGCGCCTCAGGGCTCTGTGGTGGGGCTGCGAGCCGCTTGAGCTTGAGTTTCGGCGCCGTAGTGGAAGGGGGAAGGCACGTCGGTGCCGAGGACGCAGACGACGACATCGACGCAGGCATACCCACAAACGCCGACGCGAGCCCCGCGCCATCGCTGTGAATGTCGATGACCCTGTCGACGTCCACTGCAGGTCCGTTTGCGTAGGGCGAGTGGACAAATTTTTTGGGGGCGACGACTGCGAGGACTTGGATTTCTGTCTCAGTTTCGGAGGACATGGAGGTTTGGGACGAGGCAGCGCCCACTCCCTCCCATCCCATTCACTGCGCATCCAACTGTGCATCTCTCTCGCACCCATGCAGGCCGCTCTCTTCGTCACCTCGAGGTCGAATCCCGCCTGCCTCCAGTGCCCAACGGTGCCCACTCTCCACGCCCAAGTCCACGCACATATCCCTCGCCCCCGCATGTCTGTACTTGTGCGTGGCTGCTTACCGCTGACTCACTCAGTCAAGCGCCGCTGTAGCTGCATCGTTAGCAGAGCACTAGAGAAAAGGAAGGGAACTACGCACCTGTGGAACAGAGTCTACTCGCGCCGAGTGTAAGTACTGCATTGATCCTGAACATATGTCCCCCCGCCTGTTCCTCGCGCCGAAATGCCGAAGCTGCCCACTCGCGCATCAAGAACAGCTGGCAACAATGCCGAGCTCGCGCAAGAAATACCTGCATCGGCGCGTCAATTCCCGCACAAACACGCCCTGTTAAGGTGCACGTACCATCGTGCACGCCGAGTTCGCGGCACACCGAGCGCATTAGGGACGGACACCTACGTGTGCATGCCGCCGTGTCCGTATACTCCTTTGCGTCCGCCGTCCGCCTCCGCGCGCTGCTATCAAGTTGGACCCAGATGTGGGCGTCGAATGCGTGGATCCGGCTGCTCCAGTGGAGGCTGGCACCGTCGGGAAAGCTGTGAGGTTCGCGTATGGGGTGGGGCCCGTGTCAGACAACAGGGTGCGCAAGAAGGAAGAGGGGTGCGCTGTGGCAGGCGAGGTGGCAGTGGGAGCATCTGCACAAGGGTGTGCAGAGTCTCCAGCATAGGATGCATCAACGACAAAGACTGCGAAAGCTGTCCCGGCTCTGCAGCATTGAAATACGCAATCGACGTGAGGGTAGCCTGTTTGACCTATACATACATGTGGTTGAGCGAGGTTAGAGCGAGGGAAACTAAAAGGGATGCACATCAATGGTTTCGATGTCCTAGGCCCGCAAGCCCCATTGAAAGACGCCGAGGACTAAATCTGTCTGCGATGCAGGTGCTTATACGCCCAAACGCTGGCGCGAGCCCCACACCGTTGCCCTCAATGTCGATGACCCGAGGTTCTCCGCGTGGCGTGGATAACACAGGATTGAGGTGACGAGAAGGCCTGTAGCGAGCAGGAAGTCCGCGCCAAAGCGGAGGAGTCCCGGAGGTCGTTGGGGTGCGTCCGAGGGGGGTGGTATTGGCCCAGCAGGAGTGCAAGAAGGGCATAGAAGTTGTTTGAGGGTGCCGGCGAAGGTGAGGAGGGAATAGGATCGCAAGTCGAGGACTCTGCCACAGGATGAGCTGGCCTTGGTCAAAGGGGTGGGTGAGCATTGGAGAGCCTCGAGGATATTGTTGTAGGGGATTGAGGTGACAATATTGGGGTTTGTGGTGGTCGACGTAGAAATGGAGCATGCGCTGTGGGGGGCGCTGCGACGCTATAGACGCGGAGCGGTGTACTGGCGCCTGCCGAGCGTCGTACTGGCACCCACCGAGCAAGGTACTAGTGCACGCGGAGCGGCGTACTGGGCGGGCGCTCAGCGAGCGCCTGCACACACCCAAATCTTAGTGGAGAAAAATCTGGGGCCAAAGTTTCCTGAGAAAAAATCTTGTCTTTTTTCGGTGGAAAAATCAACACAAAAACTTGAACTTTTTGTCTACTTTAACTGGCACTAAAGTCCTGACTCTTTGTCGGACAAATTACAATAGAAAATTCCCATCTTTTAGTGTAATTTTTGTTCAACCAAGTTTTGGGCCCAATAAATGAACATGATTCTGGCCCGTTTTTTCCCACTAAGTTTTGGGGATCGCCGCAGCGAGAACTCAGAAAATTATGGACAATTCTGTCGCGAGGATCAAAATCTGCCCAAAACGGTAATTTTCCGTTCGCGCCTTCGGTACTGCAAAGGACTGTAAAAAAATTTCACCTACTTTTTCAGCGAAATATTTCTGAAAAATGCAAAACATTTTTCACCAATTTTTTCACTGAAAAACTTGAAATGATCAACCAGTGTCATATTTGCAGTCTTTGTCATTACTGCACGGTCCCTCGTTGTTAGTTTCATATACACAGCCTTTGTCATTGCTGTGCACTCTTGTCTCATCTCTAGTTTAGCTCTCATTGAACTGAATAAATTCAGTTACTCTCTCATCCTTCTTGTACTCGTACGTCGTCGCTTATTGCCAACTCTACTGGGTACTGAACAAAGTTGAACCAACTCGCACACACACATCAGTCTTTGGTCTTACTGGGAGTTCCAGTTGATACATATTTCAACTTACACTCTCACATGCACCACAGGCATATCAACATCTACAATCTTTTGCAACGGGATGTTGATCTCCATAGAACAACTGTGCTCCTTGGTGTGCTATGACCTGGAAGGAAAATTTGCTGAGATGGCTACTGAAATTCAGTGAGGTTGGATTATGGACTTTGGTTGGTGTAAAGTGGTGTTGTAGAATAGTGACAATATGGGCTGGTTGCAGGCTGGATCGAACTCCTACAAGGGGAAAGCTATTACAAAGGAAAATGGGCCGTTCTAGACTCCCCTGATTACGGCACAAGTTCATTAGTTCAAAGTCTAATGGAATCATTGGAATCGCAAGCGGTTCCTCTTCATTTAGTGGCTGACTCCCTGATAGATTCTTTTGAACTATCACCTTGGTCTAACGGTCTGTAACGGAGACTTGACTTGAACTGAGTTTACCCTGCGTTGAACTGAGTTCAGTTGATGTTGCAGAAACCTTCGGGGGATCCACGGGGAACTGTAAGTTTATCTGAAGGAGGAGTGATGAGTGGTCATTGTGCGGTGCAGCACCCGATTTTAGAAAAGAGGGTGGTAAAGAGGGTGAATGTCGAAAGGGGTAATGTCGGATCGAAGCAAAGGTCAGATGAGCAGCGGAGCTTAAAAAGGCTTCGGACGGACAGACACCCGTACTTTTATAAAGAGGGGGATTAGGGCTAGGGTTAGAGTCAGTCACAAAATTCAGTAGAATGCTGATTTCAGACTGATTTTTCTCGGATAATTCTATTTGGCAACCCCCGTTGCCAAAAGCAACCCGGTTGCCACAATTTGGCAACCCCATGATTATGTAAAGTGCGATAAGATTCCCGCTTATCAGTGGGCCGGTGGTTGCCGCCACATAAGAACTTGAAGTCTTGTATGCCGAGGATAGATGGAGAAAAAAAAACCAAAACTGGGTGCCGAAGATGCCGAGGAAGTGGGAATACAATATTCAATCGGCCAGTAGTGCTCGCTGGGGAATGTGGCCACAAGAGGGAGGAAGGAGTGGAAATTGGTCGACAAAAGCTGCCAATACACAGCCACTATTGGCATGACTAAGCGACCAAATGGGCATGTGACTTCAATCAATTCACCTTCGTCACCCTCCCTGCGCTCAGCAAGTCTCGTGGAAAATATGGCTAAGTTCCTAGCCTGTCGGAGATTTGTTTTTTAGGCTTGTGAAGTTTAAACCAATAGCAACAAGTAGTGTGGAGGGCAGGAAGGAGAAAGTGATGTTTCCAGTTCTTTATACCACTGTTTCCGATAGGATCTTATGAACGGCAGATCTGGGAATTCCAAATAAATTAGGTATTGTTACTGAACATGATTAAAAGGTGACTGCATTAGCAAAAACAGGCAGAGGATTCCGGATGGTGTATGGTGCCGGTGTTTCATATACAGCCATATACTGGAACTCTGGAGGCTGAAATAATAATTATGCACCATATTTAAACAAATACCTGACAAGTAGCTCTTCTGATGTCCCTAAAGCTTGCTAAAGCCTTGGAAAATTTCCTGATGCTACCATGTTGGACCATTATCCGCCCCTGTGCTTGAATCAAAACAACAAAGTCCGATGTCCTCTGGGAGCCAGAAACATATGGCACACTCCCTGGAGGCCAAACCTTTAATATTCATCCTCTGAACAGTTTGTACTGTGGATCTCAGTTCATTTCACAACCCGTTCCGAATCGGGTCTCATAACACACAACACACAACAAGATCTGATTTTCTCTGCGAGTCAGACACATATGGCACACTATCCTAAGAGGCCAAACCTTTATAATTTATCCTATAAAAATTATGTCCTCTTTTATTTCAGTACATTTAACAGCCCAACTGGGCTATAGCGCTTCCGAATCGGGTCTCGTAACACAACCAGCTCCGATTTCCTCTGCAAGCCAGACACATATGGCACACTATCCTAGGAAGCCAAACCATTCTAATTCATCGTAGAAACATGTCCACAACTCTGTTTTAAACTCATTTAACAACCATAGCGGCCGAAACAAATTATGGATACAAGCTGTTGTACTTTACACTGCTTTATCCCAAGGGCAGCTCGTCCGGTTGTGTCCAGTCTGGTGGCATATCCCACAGCGATTCTGACGGCGCCCCTGTGACTGATCAATTGGAGCTGCCGCTGCCTGGCTGGAACCTGAGCCTCCACCACCTCTTGGTCTGCCTTCGCTCGGACCAGTCAGTCTTTGAGTCAGAGGTCTACCTTTGCGATTAACGGTGGGTGGGTCGTGGATTATGTCTTCATCGGCTTCGATGTCTGGTGCCTCCCTGAGTTGAAATCAATAACAAACATGGAGTCTATGTGAGGATAGCATACCGAACTTGTTCCAATCTGCTGCGCAGAGCGTTGAGCTGCTCTTGGGTCTGGATCCCTGCCATTAATGCCTTCATGTCGGCCTGGAGGGTAGTATAAACAACACGTTGATTGATGGTTTGGGTAACAGGTGGCGGAGTGGCGGTAATGTTGTTGCCCATGGCAGGTGGCCCACGCGTCGAGAGAGGGTTTGAGATGAGTGGTCCAGGGAGATCAATTGCTGAAAACTGGATGGTGTGGCTTGTTTGCTGCCTCAAAGTAACGCTCGGTGTTGTCGCCACCTGTAGAGCGGGGTCTTGGTACCATCTGGGGAAGGTTAATTCGGGTTTAGCGCATGAAATCGAACTATGCACCTTGCTCTGATCAACGAAATATGAAATGGCAGCCCAGGAATCTTGACCCAAGCAATGAAAAAATGGCGACAAACAACACCCAAGTTTATACCCATGCAACAGTCACAAAGGTAGCGGCCGTCGGGGAGGAGAGCGATAATATGCGTAGCTCCTGTCTCAGTGTGCGTAATTTTGATGAGATGGGAAGGAACTAGCCCTTGTTCTCGGACTAGGCGCAAGAGAAACCGGGTACCAATGTAGGCTCTATCATTGGCAAAGTCATTTCTTGAGCTCTGACAATTCAAATTCAATATTAGAACTGCAGAAGTGTACTCGTCGATGAATTACTTACTTGCTCTTCATTATTTTCCCATTCATACCCAGGCTCGGAATCGCCAAGCGCAATGGCATAGTCGGACTACATGTAAGTGTAAATGATTGAAATTGAGGCACATTGCAGCGAGACTCACCCAGTTTCGGATGCCATCAGGTAGCTGTAGTGCACTAGCACTGTAGAACATGCACAAGGACATCTGCTTATAGCAGGTGTTCAATGCGAACGGCCCAGCGTACTTGCGCAGCAAGTCCAGAATTGGCTTGAAGAGGCTGTCCAGTTGGGTCGGATGTTGTTTCCTGGATGCCTGCGCAACTAATTGTGAGCGAGGAAAAATATGGGACAGAAATAAAGTACATCTCGAACACGGATATGCTCATCCGCCTGCTGCTCAAGGGTCCGCTCGTTCAGCGTGTTGAAAACCTGGAAGAGAGTTTTCTTGGGACCGCTGATAGCCTTGGTGATCCTGTTTTTCGACCTCCACCCCGCCCGTTCGTCCGAATTCCCGCTGTGGAAAAGTACGCTGATCCATGCCCAGGCCCAGCGATCACGGACCAAGTACAATTCCTGGAGGTAGGATCGAGCGGCCGGATATTTTTCCAACAAGTATATCCCACTTCGGCGGTCAAAAGTCTTCTGGGGAGACAGCACCGGTAACATCCCCAGAAAATCACGGCAGGAAGTTTTGCCATTCTCCAACTAGGGCTTTCGCGGCAAGGTTGGTGGTCGATGTTGTCAAACCAGATGGGACAAGCAATACAAATGGAGGGAGAAGACGAGAACTTCTGCACGCCTCCTATGAGCACCGGAGCGGTCGGAAATGAAGACGTCAGGGTGGACATTGGCAGCGGCCCGGAGATGACAACGAAGGATCCAGCGTGTGTCTCAATGTCTTCTTTCTTCTGAAATGCGTACCAGGCATTACGAGAGCGGCCGTGTAAGTCAATAACAATGCCGATAGATAAGGGATACTGCTTGTTGTTGCGGTTGTAGGAGTTGTCGTTAATGAGGATGTCAGCATAGCGTCGGGAGCTGACCCTGCGCCGGGGATTGCCACCAGATAGTGACGAGAACATTCTGAGTGTCCAACTGCACAGAGTAATTCCACCCTGGCTCCGTGCCGTTGCGCTGCTCAAGAGAGGCAGGATGGCTGCAAAATCACCGCCCAACGCATTGATCTCTTCGTGCGCCTCCCTCGAGCTTGGTTCCGCATGTTGGTAATCTGTCTAGGCTCGAGATTATCATCGGGAAATTGGATTGGAGGACGGCCTTCAGCTGAGTGCGGGAGAAGGTATCTGCAAAGCGATCAACGACAGCACGCTGCTCTAGTGGGTGGTCGCTGCACTCGGCCGTCCAGAGGAACATGCGGCGCATGATTGTGGCCTGCG
>JARKIE010000823.1:0-22981 GCA_029378255.1 Mycena rosella
GCGATGTGGAGGGCATCATGTCGCTCTTCCTTCCCATCTCGCACTGGCGTGATATGCTCGCCCTCACCTGGGATTTCCGTACTTTCAACGGCGCACAGATCATCCGCCGCTTCCTTGTGGATCGCCTATCTCATGTCCGCCCTACAGAATTTCGCATAACACACCCAGAATACACTCGACTCCTCCACCATACCACATCTCATGGGTGCAAGCTCATTCATTCAACTCCGATGGGCCTGCTCGGGTGCTGGTCTCGTACCCCAGCCGGATGGTATTCCATGGAAAGTGCACTGTATATACACCAACTTGGAAGACCTCAAGGGACACCCAGAGCTCATCGGCACGCTCCGCAATCCGGCTCCGAACCATGGGAAGTGGTCCGCAGAGCGCGCTGCTGAGCGGGCGTTTGAAAACGTGGATCCAACCGTCCTAGTTATCGGCGCTGGACACAGCGGACTTGATATCGCTGCACGTCTCAAGTATCTCGGCATTCCCACCCTTGTTGTCGAGAAGAACGCACGTGTAGGGGATAACTGGCGAAACCGTTACGAGGCGTTGTGCCTGCACGATCCCGTGTGGTACGATCACATGCCATATCTGCCGTGAGTCCGCTGTTTTAAATAATCCTCCCCGTCCTTCCTACCCTAATGCGACGCGCAGCTTCCCCCCGACCTGGCCTGTGTACACGCCGGCGCTTAAAGTGGGTTTTCCTAGAAATTTCATGGCACGACGAAATAAAACGCCTGAATCATAGCTCGCAAATTGGCTGGAGAATTATGCCGAAGCCTTGGAGATTGACGTTTGGACGAACACAATAGTCCTCGGTGCGCTGCAAGACCCTGCGTCGTGCATGTGGAACGTTGACGTTGAGACTACCTCTGGAATGAAACGCACCTTCATGGTTAAGCACATAATTTTTGCCACCGGGCTTGGAGACCGGCAAAGCAAGATCCCCTTCTATCCTGGGATGGTGTGTTTGCCGGTTTCTCTCTCTCTGTTTCTTCCCTTACATCCAGGAATTATAGGAGAAATACAAGGGTGAAATCAAACGTTCTGTCGATCACAGACGTGCAGAGGACCATGCGGGAAAGCGAGTTCTCGTGGTCGGCGCAGGCACATCAGGTAGATGTCGTTTACATTTATCCTGCATTATCTAAATCTACTACCCAGGTCATGATATTGCGGCGGACTACGCCATCCACGGAATCGGTACGTTTCCGTCGACATTATTATATTGCGCCGAAAAAATATTATTCTTTCAGATGTTACACTTTATCAGCGTAGCTCGACCTACGTGATGAACGCGGAAAGTTTCCGACACGTCCTAAAGGGCATGTACGCTGAGGGAGCACCACCCACCGATGTGTCGGACCGCGTTAGTGCATCCTTCCCGCACTTGATGAGTATCGGCCTTGGGCAGCGGCAGGCACTCAAGATTGCAACAGACGACAAGTATATAATGCACCCCTCTGCCCGGAATAAATAACTAATAATCCAGGGTTCTTCTGGATCAATTACGCGAGTCCGGATTCAAGATAAATATGGGCTTCATGGACGCAGGATTCAGGTGAGTGTCTCGTCTAATTGACATATCGGCAGGGTTATATATCGTCTCATGAAGCCTGCTTGCTCGGAATCGTGCGGGGGGCTACTATTTGAGTACGTTTCACATCCCAGCTTCGTTCAATCAACCTGTATACTCATCGATGGCCCCCACAGACGTCGGTGCAAGCGAGATGATCATTAACGGCAAGATCAAACTCAAGAATGATAGCCCTATCGCAGAGTTCACCGAGTCGGGACTAAGATTTAAAAATGGAAGCCAACTTCTGGCGGACGTCGTCATCTTCGCCACAGGGTGAACTTCAAATTGGCATCAGGCTTCATTCATTCATTCTGATACTGATACCTTGTTAAGTGTAGGGGACCCGCGTGACGTTATTCGCACTATCTGCGGGGATAACGTCGGGGACAGATGCGGGAAAATCTGGGGTCTCGATGCAGAGGGTGAGTTGCAAGGAGTATGGCGCGACCTCGGCGTTCCTGGCCTGTGGTATATGCTAGGCGGGTGATCTGTTCGTCTGATTTCCCTTCCGACTTATCCTTTTCCAGGGAATCTCGCTTTGGGCCGCTTTCATTCAAAGCATCTTGCCATGCGTACGTTTTTTGTTTGGAATCATCAAAACTTTACTTACGATGGAGACGCTCCGATGTTCAGAGATCAAGGCCATAGAGACGGGCATATTTGACGGCCGATACAGCGAACCCATAGGAGAGCAGTAGATTGGCATGTGCGACGGTCGATGCGAGAGCCTCTTTAGCCAAATGTTATAGTCCCTTGTATTTCATGTAACAATCTATCACGTACCTCCACCGCTCCACCGAGCTCTTGTGTCTCCCCAGAAGAATCTCTGAAGAGGAGGTTACGGGAGGCTAACCTATTGTTGGCTGTCCCCACCAAACGGAAGAATCTCTTCCAAGAAAGTGCAGGACAATCTTCGCTCACACACCGATATCAAGATCTCAATTTGACGCCGAAAATTTAAGCTCTCGTTTCGCTCCCTCTTTCTCTTAAGTCGGGAGGTCTTACTCGACTGTTGAACTTGTCAGAGTCACAACTTGTCATCAAAGTAATTGAACACATCACGTGCTATGTGGTTGAAATTTTTGCCTGCCAATGCCATTGTTCAAAGTCCCGCCCACTATGCGAGTTCTGATGCACTCCTTTGCGTAGTAGATATCGCATTTGACTTGCATTCGACCTTAATAATATCGTTCTTCCGATTCGGTTTTTTCTAGTAGGGCGATGATCGCGTAACTTGGCCGCCGGCCCCTGGGCTCAACCTACTTCCTTATAATCAGTTTACCTATCCGGAAGCTCAGCAACGCGCGCACTCGCCGCACGCCGCAAATCTCGCTGACTTTTGAAGACTCGGAACTTGCCCCTGACTACGCGGGAAATCACATCACAGTGTGACCGGCAAATTTCAAAGTCAATTTGATCTCCCTTCCTCTTGACGTCCACCACGTACCGACCCCCCCGTCAGTCTTGAAATGTCGTCTCGCAAGCCACTCACAGCCGAGGAGATCACTCTGATGGCGGCCAAGATGAGAGTCGCTGACCGCGATCACGATAACGGCGCTTTCGCCTCGTTAACCACGAATGATGCCATGTCGTGGCTCATGGCGCTCGGGCCTATAAAAGAGGTAGATCCGAGGATGAAAGCTGCCCGGAACCCACAGGAACAGCGCGAGATTGCCATCGAGAATTTGCGCGTTGCTCTCTGGGATATACAAAGGTTCGTGTTCCGACGACAGTCCATGAGATCGCATTGCCAAGATTTCCCAGATTTGACCACTTGTTTCCGTCCCACGTTTACTCCAAGACTCCGAACTTCAAGGTTTCCCGTCTGGACTACTGGCCGAAATGGAAAGAACCCCACAAAGAAGTGCGCGTCGGTGGTCCGGGACCCCAGAAAGTAGACGCGTATAAAGATGCGAAACGGTTGAAATCGTAAGTGCCTGAAGACCTACTCCCCTGCGCCTCTCAGACAGTTTTTCCTTAGCTACGTCATGACCCATTTCAACACGTTGGCGTTCACTCAACCTGAACTCGCCCAGAGTCTTCCCAATACTCCTCCGCAGGGCCCTGCTGGAAATTGGATTGGAACCAAGAAAAGCATGGCTCACGCCAGCGTCGACATTACTGCCGAAGGTTCGGGAACTTGAGGTCCTGTCGGTAGCTGATTCTTGACAAAGGCGGACGTGACACACCCTTCGTGGTTTATTTTCAACACGATGTCATGTTGATCATGGAGATTCTCGAGGTCAAACGGATCTCCTGGCCCGAACCAGGGCCCGAGGCCAGTTCAACTGAGTACCTGTACGAACCATGGTCCTTACACACGATTCCAGTTCCTCAAACACCTGCAAGAGACCCAAGAGGTTAAATTCGGGGCAGCTCCGGGTGGTGCGACAACATTTGGTTACCTTTCGACGGCTGATAACAGAGTGCACCAGCTCCATTGGTTCCTATGATGGAAACCCCGAAGATTCCACTCGTATTAGTTCGTTATTCGTACATGGAAGGACGTCCAGAGGTGGGCAGCTGTCCGGAACATTCTTTTCGTCTAATATTCGCGGTTATGCAGGGAGGTTCCGAGTTCCTCACGCTCCATTTAGAGGCTCGTGTGCGTGAACTCCTTCCACGTGGGACATCGGACGATGATGTGCGTGTTGAGCTCGAGACGCGCCTTTCATCTGGGGAAGAGATGCCGGTGGAACACCTTCGCATGTTTGCCCGTCTCCTCTCGCACAATGCAGATCTTATTGACCAGGAGTGGGCTGCCGATCAGCAGTCGCACTGGAACATACCCACGGAAGTGAAAAACGAAACCCACATCAGCTTCTTCGTTCCATGCTTGCGGCCGCGTTTCAAGTTTGTGGCATGCCTTTTGATGAGTCTTCATAACTCACGCTACGCAGGGCCGTGGAAGAAATTGAGACAGGGAAAGTGCCCGCTCCTTACGCTCAGTGCGGAGAATGTAAGAAGGACGCAACAAAAACGATGTGCGGCTCGTAAGTGTTCTTCGTAGCTGTCAAGACGACCGATATCTAAATGTCTGCGGCAGATGCAGGGCAGTCGTGCGTAAACTTCGTGGTTCCCGGTTTGCGATGTTGAATTTGAAACGCTTGAAACGCAGTGTTATTGCAGCCGGGAGTGTGCCAAAGCGAATTGGTCGCAGCATAAAGCCGACTGCAAGGTTTCCAAAAAAATTGCCAGCGACCCGGACTCCTTGCCAAAGGATACACTCTACATCCCCGTTTGCGCATATATCCATTGGACCCTTGACTTTGGATTCGCCAGCGAACAGGAGGGGGTAAAAATGGGCGGCCCGCCCACGGAAGAAATCCTCGCAACGAATATGGACCGGAGCGTTTCGTGTGCCGCGTCGCACTGCCAGATGTTGGGCAAGGCCAGTGGGATCCGCACCAGGGAAAGGTCATTTACCATGATCGCGGTGGAACAGCGTACTTGTACGATCGTCGCCGGAGTGTGATCGTGCGTCTGGGACCCCAGGAACCGACGAAGGCGATGGTGCATGGGGTCACCATTCCCTTCCATGAGGCGGGATACCGGAAGTTATCGGCCGTCGTCCGGGAACGCGGGGCGCAGGGCCAGTTGCTGTTTGTCTGGGTGCGCCGTGTTGGAGACTGCATAGAAGTCGAGTGAGATTATAATTTTCTGGGGGATCCATCCGACTTGAAGTGCTCATCTGATTTTCTAGCCTGAAAGATATTCCAGACCAACGCGTCATTAGATGGGATTGAGCTGGCACCGCATATTCGCATATTCAACCATCCCTGCTCCTCACTTGCCAATGTTGCGTTCCGACGGCCTGAGTTTAGAGTGTTCCTTCAATCATGGAATCCCCAAGTGATGCTGATTGAGCTTATAAGAGTGCACACGTCGAGGTAAAGCGTAGTATTGGCGCTTGAGCGATCGGTAAACAGTATAGGTATGCCTGGTAGTAAAAGAAATGCATCGGGGCTAGTAACTTGTAGGGCGACTCATCATCTGTCGTGGATGCTAAGGGATTGGAACGGAGTTGAGGGTGCTTTGAGTATCAAAGGGGAGGCAGTGAACGGTGTGGAAGGAGTACGAGAAAGATATGAAGGAGGTTCTGCCAGTGGGCCTTGGATTCTCTGGTTCGAGGTCGAGGATCCGACGTGATCGCTAATGAGCGCGGTGTATGGCCGAAGATATGGCCCTTCCAGTGTCGTGCAGATACGCCGAGCCATCGCTTCGCCTAGGCGAGTATCAGTGCCACGCAAGCGCGAAGTGGGTAAAGAAAGAGACGTACTGATCGGGGCCGCCTCAGATTTTGGACCGGGAGTCTTGAAAAAAAGCTGAGAGATGTCCATCATGCGCCAGGTGGGCGCTGAGTAGATCCACTGTATCTGGGTTGCACCACCCCACAGGTTGCGCTCAATTGGTCGAGGTACTCGTCGTCGTAGCAGGCAGAACAGGAGCCGAAGAAGTAGGCTGTGATGGAGGTGCAGATGATTCGGCTGAGGGCGACGTGGAAAAGAAGGCGGAACTCTTCCTGCGAGAGTCTGTAGTTCTGTTTCAGCTCCGACTTGGTTCTCTACAGGTCGGGAATTCAATTCGAGGCCGCGTTCGTTGCAGCGGTTCGGACGTACCGTATCCCGCAACGCAAGACCGAGATCTCTCAGGATGATCACATCCGTCTCGGCGCATGTGTCGCGTGAGACATATCCCCACCGCTGCAGATCGTCCTTGAGGTGGAATGCGGGAAAGTGGCAGCGGAAGTAGTTGAGGACGTCGCCGTCGCAGGGGAAATCACGCGCTTCTTGGAACCTGATCGTCGTTCGCCAAAGGTCGCGGAGGCTGCTGGTGAATGCCGAGCGGGAAACAAAGGAGTGCGCCATGTGGTACTGGAAGAGGTCGAGTTCGTATCGAATGTCTTCGAAGTAATGATCCGAGTCCCAGCGCGAGAAGCGGATTGGATGGCCTGCGTCTATCAAGTTGACCATCGCTGCTAAGGGTGTGGTGGGCGAGGTAAAAAATTCAAGAAAGAAACAAGAAATGAGAGAGAGTCGAGTTCAGGTCGAGTTGCAGAGAACCGAGCAGGGATTCGATGCCATCAATCACTAATTAATGATTCCTTTGAGTTTCCTTTGAAGTTTTTTTCTTTTTTCACGGGGACTTCCGCTGGCCTACTGTCAATAAAACGGGAGATCTCAGAGTATTATATCCGCACGCGAGTCATTTTGACAGTGTCCACGAATTAGAAAATTATAATTGCAGGTCGCCACCCGTCTCGCACTCACAGATTATCTAGCCTCTGACTCCAGGGTTGGAATTAAACTGGGAAACCGGCTCGGAGAACGACGCACACTCCAGCTCCTGCACGCCGCCGTCGGCTCTAGAACCGACTATTTAAATCAGCCCCGAGTCTCTCATGATTGGAAGATTCTGTTGAAATTGCTAGCGAGTTCCGAGAGTGAATATCGTCGTGAGTAAATTGCATTACATATATTACAACTTCCAGGAGTTCAAGTTGGAAACATAGGCGAGTGTCTTCCGGATACAAAAACACTTGGGAATTAACACAGCGGTAAAAAGAAGCAGGAAAGCCGGTGGATAAAATAACTGGCCGATAGGAGGCTACTGGTATCTTATGCCTTTCTCAGCACCGCAACACCCTTATTGCATCACTTGTAAATCCGTTCAAATTTCACCGAAATAAAAGGCTAATAGTAAAAGATTTGAGGAGTTCCAGTTCTCAGCGTGAGCGATAGAGATAAGTCGACGATCGCGACGCGACGCGTTATGAACGCCTATTTGTGTCTTGCGTGATCCTCCACTGATGGCAACCTCATGCGGCACCAGTGACATCACTCCCCTCTCTATCCGCCACCACACACTACTCACACTACCATGTCAGAACAAGCAGGAGAGGTACTATCTCCTCACTATGAGTTTGCTACTTTACTGATCCCAACGATTAGGCAGTACCCGTCGCCCAGCGTAGCAGCTGGACTTCATTTATCAAATCGTATAGCGCTTTCCAAGCTGTCTAGGTCTATGGGCTTACCTGAGTGTCTCTAGACTGGCCTCAGTTTCGGGCGATCTGTCGTCCATGACGGTATGGAGCTCCTTGTGAAAGCTCGAAAGATTCTGAACGACGCCTTACCCGATCCAGGCGCCGCCGTTCATTTTGAGGCAAGCCTGCTTTCCACTATTGGCAGATAGATCTGGTCGCTTACTCGCTTTGCGCGCAGCCCCGTCTCTCTCACGGAATTCCCTGGTGTGCCCTTCGTCGCTGGATTGATTTCTTCTCCGTGCTCAGATCCTTCATAGCGTACTGGTGTGAGCGCCCAGAACTCTTCGCCGCCATCGCCAATGGCAAGACGCCGGAAGAGCGGGCGCTTTCTGTCCTCAAGTGGTTTATCGTGCGTCGTGGCTCTACGCGCATTATATCGCTCTAAATCTGGGCGACAGAGCACCCTAAAAGGACAGTACACATCTCGCAACGAAAGCATGGGGTCCGAGAAGAAGTGAGTGGTGTCTGCCTCATATATGGCTCGCTGCTCAATTCCCCAGACCCCTCAATCCAGCTCTCGGAGAGTAAGTAGTCCGGCCCATCACCTCGATTGGGCTGACTTGGTGCTCTGCAGGCTGTTCTACGGCACATGGCCCGACAAGAATGGTCGGGGCAAGACCGACTTGCTCGTAGAGCAGGTCTCGCACCACCCGCCCATCACAGCGTCAGAATCCTTACTTTCCGCTATGAAACCGTCATCTTACTCTGACTCTCCAGATACGTCATCAAGAACGAGTCGAAGGGCCTCAAGCTCGTCGGCCACAACGCGCAGAAGACGAGCTTCAGCGCCGGCTCCATCATCGTCAAGCAGATCGGCCACGCCGTGCTGACCGTGAAGCTGCCTTCCGGGTCAGAGGAGCAGTACCTGATCACTTTGCCGCGACTGCGCATAGACGGCTTATGGTGCGTGCGCTCCGTCCCGCGGTTATAAATAGCTCATGGCACAGCAGGTACGGCTCGCCCTACATTGAGCTGTGCGACCACTCTTACGTCGTGGGCGGCGGGTTCGTGGGCGTGATCGAGTACAAGGGGAAGGGCTACTTCTCGGGCAAGTCGCACTCGTTCAAGGCGACGCTGACGCCGCAGCCGGGCATGGGCGGCGCGGCGACCAAGGAGATCGTCGTCGAGGGTACCTGGCACACGGACAGCAAGTATGTCACTGGCGGGCACGGACCGTTCCACGACGTGACGGGGCCGAAGGAGGAGGTGCACGCCGTCGGCGGGGAAGGACCTGGGAGCGAGATGGGCGAGATGGAGACGCGGAAGCTGTGGGAGCTTGTCTCCAAGGGTATCCGGGAAGGCGACTTCGACACCGCGAGCAAGGAGAAGAGCCGGATCGAGGTAAGTTTCTGCCTGTCTTCTGTGGTGTGGTGCTTATTTGCCCTCCGTCTCCAGAATGAGATGCGCCAGCGGAGAAAGGACGAGGCCACCAACGGTAAGACCTACACCTCGAAGCACTTTACCCAGCTCGCGAGCGACCCCGTTTGTGCGTCCTCCCGGCCTTGACTTTGTTTTATTTTTCGCTAATGGTTCCATAGACGAAAGCATGGGCAAACTGGCGAAGATCGCCCCGCCGACTGAGGACGCCTATGTTTTCAATGAGAACTGGCCTGCGTCGCTGCGTGCCTAATCTAGATAACGGACAAGGGCAAAACACCTAGTGTAGACTACCAAGTGCAGGGGCATCGTACTGGTTTAATGTGTAACACGAGACACGGAACGATTTTATGGAGATTGGCCGCGAGCTAATCTGTGCCGTTGGTCGAATTCGCGTAAATGAGATTATAACGATACTGATAAGCAAAAGTTCTGCACCGGACTACAGCTCATTCTTCAACTCGTTCCATGGAGGAAGGTCAAAAAAAGACGGAAGCTTCTCCCATAATTCTTTTCGACCTTCAGCAATCGCCTCCATGTACTGAGACTCGCAGGTATTACAAAGACCGACATTCAAAGACCCGCCTCCCGTCGGCACAAGGATCATGACTGCATGAGTCACCCATGACTGTAAAATTGCAAGCTTCCTCGCGGCGCAGCGACTATTGGCTGTGCAGCCAGCAGCTTTAGAGTGAAAAAGCCAGTTTTCTTGCCATTGCGCCTTCAAGATTTTCTCGAGTCCCAAAATGCAAACCCGTTGGTCCATGAAAGGCAGCTTCACTGGAGGGCCGACTCGGATGGACGAGGAAATTCCGTCTAAAATCTGTTCCTGGCAATGGAAAATTCAGAGTGCAAGGGATTTAGAAGTAATATAGATCTCACTTGATCGTTAAAAAGGAGTGCACGGATATATGCGCAGGGAAGCACAGCAAACAATTGGTTTTCTCGGGCCAACGTTATAGTATCAAAGACCAAGCTGGAGTGCGCGAGGATCTGCGTTGGCTTATATATAAAGGAGTCTGGCCCGTCGATGCTTATTAACTGGTCGTACGCCTCTAGGGTCGTCGGATTTTCGTGGGTCAGGCGCTCCACCGCCGCTGCGAATAGATCCTTGAAGTCATATTTGCGACCAAGACGCACGACCGCAGCTATGAATTCGAAAGCGAGACCCTTCTCTTTGAAAACCAGGCTGAAGAAAACTGTTTCAATCACACAAATGAATGTACGATAACAAACACACGGGTCGTATAACGCATTGAGCAGATGTTTGAGGTCCGTGGACGAGTCGGGTAGCTGGATAACAGGACAGCCCTCGATGCTGGGCTGGTCCGGCGGCTGGGGAAGACCTCGCATATCGTGAAAGAAAGAGGAGTGCATGGAGAGCACGCTCCAGTTAACACGGAATTGGATGTCCTCGGCTTGGAGTACAACGCTGCCGTCGTCGTGCCAAAGATCTGCGCGTGTTATCGGAGAGTCTTCGGTCCGCTGCCGTTTTGCTGCAGGCGCGTCAGTTTCAGCCATGAGGTGAGAGCAAAGACAGCAAATCTAGACAACTTAGAGATCATCCATCAAATCACATTGCCGGATTTGGCACATCCTCTTGGCGCGTTCCATTTCAACTCCCGTTTCTAGCCCCTGCGTCCGCTCAAGTGGTTTCTTGAGTTTTGTGCGGGTTTCGACAATAGCCTGAAGGGTGTTTGGAAATTAAATCGCCCCGCCAAAGGCGACGCAACACATTTCTCCTGACCGTTATGTAGAATTGTTGCTTGAATTATGAGTGTTGGGCTGTTTTTGCCTTTTTGAGTTGCGGAGTGGAACGGAGCCATATCAGGCTTGATAGGCGCCTTCGCGTCTATGACTTAGTTGGTCTCTGAATCCAGATTCTTGCACTCGCGAAGGCTTAGAAAGAACCGCTCGGAACCTCGGAATGACAGGAAGAGCAGTGCGAATGATCGCGGCCATGGCTGAGTCGAGCATATTATTAGTCGCGAGGTTCCCATAAAATAGCGAAAGTCAGATAGAGAAAACCAGACTCTGAATCAAAAGAAAGTTGGTGCGTGAGGTATGTTCCTGGGATCTGTGGGGGTCGCTGCACATTCTGAAACAAAAATGAGATCCTGGAAAACTATATAGAAGCATTCGTCGCCCTTCGCTCCAAAGCTACAACTCATTCTTCAATTCGCTCCACGGTGGAAGGTCAAAGAAAGAGGGCACTCTGTCCCACAACACCTTGCGCCCTTTGGCCATTTCCTCCACATAGCGGGGCTCACAGGCGGGGCACAGCCGCCGGTCTGTGAAACACAGGATGAGGACCATAAGTTTCCCGGTCATGAGTGATTCGCGCAGAATTTGCTTCTTGGTCGCATTGCAACCCGAAATATTTGTGCAGCCCATCACGGAATCATCTGAACTGAGCCAATCCCATGGATATGGTTGTTTCCACTGAGCCTGTAAAATTCTCATGCGTCCCAGAAGGCAGATTCGTTGGTTCAAGGGAGAAAGTGTGACAACAGGACTTGCGGTGTGAATTTTAATGCCATCTAAAATCGACTCCTACGAAAAGTCAGATTGCAGAATATTCATGACCAAACTTTTCATCTCACCGGACGATAAAGGACTGCCCGAGAATACGCGCAAGCGAGGATAGAATGCAAATTGTTCTCTTGGGCCAACGATACAGTATCAAAGAGGATTCCGTCGTAATGGTTGATCCGCGTGGTCACATATGGGCCCACGCCTTTGGGAGCCACTCGGTCGTGTGCCTCGAGAGTGGGCGGATTTTCGTAAGCAAGACGTTCAACCGCCGCCGCTAGCAGTTTTTTAAACTCGTATTTGCGCCCCAGGCGAACGATTGCAGCAATAAATGGGAAAGGGAGGCTTTCAGAGCTGAAAAGCAGCCTGAATAAAACGATTTGGACACAGGCATCCACTAAGCAGTACAGCACTCACGGATCGTATAGCGCATTCAGGAGATGATGAAGGTCCGTGGACGAGTCAGGTAGCTCGATAACAGAACAACCTTCGATACGGGCTGGTCCGGGGGCTGAGGAAGGCCTCGCATATCGCGAAAGAAGGCCGAATTCAAGGAGAGGAGGGTCCAGTGAACGCGAAATTGGATTCCCTCCGCTTGGAGCACGACGCTGCCATCATCGTGCCAGATGTCTGAGCGCGTTATCGGAGAGTTTTCCGTCCGCTGCCTTTTCGCTGCAGGCTCGGCCATGGCAGTGGTGGCTGGGATTGGGGCAGGGGCTTTGACAAATGGCGTGGTCAATCCCAATTCGGAAGGCAGTGGCCGCATTTGACCGGTGACCCGGCATCTCCCGAGCTCTTCTCTTTTCCGCGACCAACTAGGCTAGCGCTCGTTAGTCTGCCTGGCGTGCAATCTGAAGTCATTCATTCGGATCACGTATACTAAAGAAGGCCAACCCGCGTCCTGCAACCAAAAGAAAATGGTGCCAGTTCCACGACTTTCTTTCCGCAATTCTATGAACTCTTCAAATTTGTGTCAAGCTCAAGTCAAGCTGGAGTGTTGCGCAATGCGAGCGTCGATCCGAACAAATCGGATTCGGACCTATCCTGTGACACGCCTGTTGCGGCCGCCCCCATCCTCCAAGCTCTTGGAAGTCCAGAGTGGCTACCAATGGGCGAGTACAAGGGCCGTCTAGCCTTCCGCAGTGTATTCAAGCTCGATCCGGTAGATGGGCAGGGTCTGCGTGTCCACAACGACGAACTATTCGGATATATTTTAGCAAGGTATTCGGTCGAATGGCTGGAGACCGCCAAAGTGAGTGGCATGCGCTTCTTAATCCATTACTACTCATATCTATTGTTTCTGAAGCACCGGCTCCTGAATATTCTGACGAGTGAAAAAATTTACGCCCCGCAGGATGCCGACGACACTGAACCCTATGATATCCCCCCTTTTACGCGGTAAAGAACCTACAACGAATTTTGCTAGCTCCAAACATCGAGCACTATTGGCACGCGAAGGCCGGCACGGTTCACCAGACGGGTAAAAGAAAAATTGGGTTGCTTACCATACCAATGCTAATGTTACTAACCAGAGTTCGACCGCCCTCACCAGACATTACGCAACCTAGAAGAAATTTGCCTTGACGTCCAGTTCCCTCTGAGCCCAGGATTCGCCAGCTACCGAAAGTCAGCAGTGGATGGGCGTCGTCAAGTTTCAACCGACTTGCTTTGTGCGGCGATACCCTGGAGATTGATGCTTGTACAGTGCGCATTTATTTTCCAGCGCTGATAGGGCAATAACCACCTGCAGGGGTGTGCCGCCGTGTCATCTCAAAAGTCTTACCACGACGCTTTCGGTCATCCGAGGACGTTCCAGGCGTCGACATCAAACGTCTGGTCGCTTACTCTCTCTTAGCACCCGACAAAAACAGTGCATAACGACGGCGAAGGGAGTCGACAGGACGGGCGAGCCGGGAGCCACGATCCCTTTCGGCAGTCGAGTGCACGGCCGATTTGCCAGGCGGAGAGGCGATCCTGTACTCGGCGGTGTAGACTACCGGGACCTACGTCAATTGTGGCTTGTCTTGGCCCATGTTGACGTTGGCTATTGACCACGGCTTTGTCTGCCTCGCGCAACGTTTTGGAATGGCAAGAAAGTACCATCGGCGGGATCTGTATGCCCTTTTTCTCGTTACTGCAACCACATTTATCATTGACCGTCTCCACAGAATCAGATCTTGGCTATACGCGGCGAGACGGAAGACCTCGGGCAACTCTCCGGCGTAATTTCGACTGTTCTCATGATTCATAACGCGAGACAGACTCACGTCCAAAGGGCCTTTCACGCGACCCGCCTTCACATAAAGGAAAACACGATCAACGACTGCCTCCAGCCGTACGCCTGAGTCCCCGCCCGTTGGGCGAATGGCGGGCCCGGAGACTTTTCCCTGACACGCTAGCGAAGCTGAAAGGGACAAAACGAAAAGCCACCAGTGCGGCGGCTAGCGAAGCCACTTGAGAAGGCTCGGATGACTGAGACGAATTAAAGGCGAAAGAGGTGGCAGAAGGAAAAGAGGACGAAGGCCGAAGAGGAAAACGGGGATGAACTGTCCGACGCCGATTCAACGGCTGGCGACTAGCATGGAATGCTACGAGAGCCTATAATTTTGTACCGATTACTTAGTATTGATTCCAAACCACAAAGTTAGGGTTAGGGTCAATTCGCTTTACCTTTCTACCTCTACCTTGAACTCTACCACCATGGCCCCTGCTCCTCCGCCATCCAACGAGCAGTCTTTCCGGGCCAACCTCTCGCAGTTCCGATGGGCTCGAGGTGTAACGGATGACTCGCAGCCGGCGGCGCCACCTACTGCGCAACCCGGAGGGAACCCCTTCTCGCGGTTCTACAACGCGGTCGCAGGGGACTACATTCCCCTCCGTTCGAGCGAGCGCTCCAACGAAGAAGAGGCGTGGTTTGCGCTCTCGCGCTGGGAGCGGTGCGTTGGTGCCCGGAGGGTTGGATGAATCGGCGCTGACGATGCGCATTGGTTTGCAGGCTGCTGGGCTTTGGGGGGTGCCTCATCGGCGCGGCGGTGTGCTTCTTTGTCGCGTTCCTCACGCTGCCGTTCCTCATGCTTCCTGGCCGGTGCGTCTGCAAGTTTCTCGTGCAACAGTTATAATAACTCGATTTCGCAGCCCACGGAAGTTTGCGCTCTCGTTTAGGTGCGTTCGCGGTTCTACTCGCATCTTGACTTGAAAACCAACACATTCCGCAGCTTGGGCAGCATGCTCGTCATGTTCGGGTACGTTGCCTTCGAATTCTCGCCTTCTGAACCAAATTGTCACCAAATTACCTCAGTTTCTCGGTGCTCATCGGGCCCATAAACCACATCAAGCACCTCGTCTCCACCGAGCGCCTTCCCTTCACCCTTGTCTACTTTTCCAGCCTCGGCCTCACGCTCTACTTTGCCATGGGGCCGCACTCCTACCTCGGCTCCCTCGTCTGCTCCGTCGTGCAGGTGTGCCCGTTCAACACTGATTATTACACTGTATTGACTGAGCCCCAGATCTTCGCCCTCGTTTCGTACGTCCTCGCGTACTTCCCCGGCGGCTCCGCGACGCTGCGCCTCGCAGGCAGCACCGCGTTCCGCAGCGCCGGAAGCCTGCTTCCACGGTGAACTGCGTGCTGTGCGCGCGCGTGTGCCCCCGACTTCTTCGCGCACCCGCCATTAATCACTTACGACCTGTACACGTACCGACCCAATGCACTACACACCACCTGCATGCTATTCCCCGCCCGTGCCTCCCCCTCCGCTAGCTTTTAGTTTGGGGCGTGCATGAATTAATCCACTGCTGCATATTCTCTAGTGAGCGGCGGCAGGCTATTTAATCCAGGTTATCTCTTTATTGCGTCTCCGCCGCCTGCCTAATAAATACTGCCCCCCACGTTTCATGTGCGCGTCGAATATATTATCCGGTTTGCACATACGCCCGTGCCCTCCCAATCACTCTCTTTTGTGCCATCGATACACCCCCGGCTTCGATCTTTTTCAATACCTCCACCACCTCCTGCGAGAAAGCCGCGTCTGCGGAGTCCCCCGTACGAGATGACGCGTATTCCTGCACTGCCTTATCCAGGGCGACCAGATACACAGTCCGCTCGGCCTCGCTTGGTACCGCCGTAGACGCCAGCCGAGGGGAAATCCTATGCACATGCGATACCAACGCCGATAACTGCAGGACATATATGCCGAGGAGGATGTTAGATGAGAGATTTTGTGCTAGACTGAAGAGCTCCTCCATGCACGCCACGACTGGTCGGCGTCAGACTGCGAAACTACCGCCAAAAGAATTGGCACTCACGTTGACCGCGCAAACTGTCCGGCACGGTGATATACTTGTACGAAGATGTGCGCGTGCTGTCGCCCTGCGCCGCATACTCCTTTTGATTGAAGCTGCCAACAGCCAGAACGAATGCCTCCATGACTTGTGGAGACTCGGTCATGGCCATGCGTTTGATAACATGCCGCAGCATCGATATCGCAGAGGGCAGAGTGCTTTCGGATTTGTACGATTCTTTGATCATGAAGCACAGCGCGATGAGAATGCGATCCTCGTCGTCTGTCGTCTTGCCCTTCCCTGCCGTAGCGTCGAGCAGAATATCCGTGACGCCGGCTTCTGCGTCGTCGTTGACGCCGAAGGACCAATACCACGATTCAATCTCCGCCAGGGACTCGCCCGAGGTCAGTAGGGCGTCGACCTTCGCGATCGTGAGCTTCGTGATCATCTGCAATGAAGAAATATATATGAGCAGGTCGTTTTTGGTGCGCTGAGACCCACCAAAGGCGTCCCCCAGGCCATGACCATCGTGTAGAAATCTCTCCGGGTATCCGATTTGTACGATTCAAACGCCAGCGCTCCGTCCATCTGCTCCAGAAGTGCGTGTAACTCCGCTCGTACAGGCCCCTCTTCATCAAACGGCGACGCGGATGCGCTGGCATGCCGCTCCAGCATTTTAGTCCACAGTGCTAACTTTTGACTCATCGATTCTGAGGCGAGGTCCAGGCCTTTTGCGAGAGAGCTCCGCATGTCTTTCAGTAGACGGCATATGTCGTCATTGAACTGGTCGAGATACTGGCTGGCGTAGAGCAAAATGGAGAGCGCGGAAAGGAACGGGAACGCGTCTGAATTGGTATCTGAACAACCACTGAGAGTAGTTTGGAACAGGAGGACACCTGAAATAAAGGGCGTAAGCGACCAAATAAAAGGCGTCTCAGAAGGAGTGAATACCTTTGTCCTCTTTGAGGTAGTCGATCCAGCCTGTACTGTTTCCGAAGGCCTCGGAAAGCAAAAGAAGAAGCCTCTCATCGAAAACCCGTCGCTCTGAAGGCATCATGAATGCCAGAGGAGTGATTTGGGGATCAAAGAGTCCTAGAAGACAGAGCAAGGCATCCAAAAGCTCGCCTGCTTGGATGTTGTCGGAGGCGTATGGAACTCGCTCCATGGTGGATGCAAGGAACAGCGCGTAATCCACAAGGGCGTGCGGAATAGCAGGTGTAAAGGCAGCAGGTCGGTCCCGGGATGGGAATGCCTTCAACAGCGCCTTGTGCCCGGTGACGAGAAGTGCATAACCGTGGGGTATATCCTTGCAAAACGCCTTGCCGTGTTTAATGGTGAACATATTCTTGTCACCGACAGTATGCGAGGCGGTGTGTCTGTAGAGGGTGCAGACGGCGTTGGCGGCCAGGGACAGGGAGTCGAGTGAAACAGCACAGTTCCAAATCGACGGAAAGAGTTTAGGGTCCCAAGAAGCAAGTACGCTGTGAATCCAGTGAAGGGCGTCGATTTCCGGATGGGAATCCACCTCCTTTACATGCTCCATGAGGATCTGGGACCAGTCGCTGATTTCCTTACGATGGCTTGAAGTGGTGTTACTGAGGCTTATTCGCGCATGGTGGACAAGCCAAGCTTGGGGCGAGCGGGAGAAAGACTCAGGATAAAATGTGGGGAGGATACTTGTGATGATGAAGAACATCCCCGACGCTGCAACGAGGACGGACGCAATGACTCCCACTACGACGTCGAGCGTCCATGCGAGGTAGGCCACGCCGGCGAAGAAGAGAAATACGGCGAAAATGATTTGGAGGGGAAGGTAGTCGATAATTTGGGGGAGCTTCCACTTGTTCAATCCGTTAAAACGGACCTGTCTCAGCGCCAATATTTCCTGCGACGAGCCGCTGCGAGACTCGAGCGCCCAGGTGTACTCGGCGAGCCACTGCTTGACCAGAGTAGCCATTACAACCGCGTTCAAAGAGATGATCAAGCTTGAGAAGAAGGCGGCGTTGATGACGGTCCCTGCGGTTTTATTAAATGCAGGGTCCTGGGGCCATTTGTATGATTCGCTCAGAAAGGCGGCGACGACGACACAGAAAAGGGCGGCCTTCAAAAGCGTCAACCAAACTAGCGAGAAAACGACGAAATTTGAAGCGGGCTCACAAATGTAATGCTGTTATCCATATCTCTCCTCCATGCTTCCACAATGCTGCTATCGTACTCTCGTACAGCGGAGGCACACGTTGACCAGTCGACACCACTGATGCGTGTCAGCGCTGAGCAAAGAGAGGTTTAGGCGACATACGTCGGCGTTGGCGCGGGAGGCTTTCTGTGGGCGACGCGACCCATGATGTTGGGGCAGGTTAAAGTAACCGCGGAACCGAGTTCTCTTTCATACTCTCACATCGGTGAGTCATTGTGAATGTTCCCGCCGGGGCGCACCGCGCGAGCGCGCTCATCATCAACCAACAACTCGGCAATTCAACAACTCGAAGGATATGTAAACTTAATAAAGTAATTTGTAGACCGTTTACAGTCAACTATTAACGCGTGTATCGAGGAGAACTCGCGTTCCACCCTGGCCACGGGAACATTCAAGAGAACTCCGGGACGAAAATGTCTGAACTGAGTTTCCAGTACTAGAGACGGAAATATGAAGCTTCATACCTATTTCCTCCCAAAATTTCTGCACGATGCAGCGCCGTGCAGCGTTGCGTTAGATTGGGCCATCAACACCACCAGCAGAGACGTTCCTAGTAGACCACACCGCGGAACGCGCTCATCTGCTCGCGCATCCGCTGCGTCTGACCGGCTGCCATTACACTTTCGAGCGGCAGTCGGTGTATAATCCCATGAGGCGGTTATACAGCGGGTCGATTCCACAAGGCTGGCACACAAATCCCTCTCGGGGGTGCAGAAATAATTGGCCGCGACAAAGCTGGGCGGCTCCGGTATGCCGAGACTGATGCACACGTGATCACCACCCCCTATTATGCCATTGCCCCCATTGCCCACCGACCGCGAACTGACCGACTCGGACTGCCGCGAGCCCTATGCCTACTTCCTTCCGCCGCCCGCAACGCAGCACGCCCGAGTCGTTGCACTGCGGCAACTGACCTCGAGCGACATTCGTGCATCCTCTGGGCCGAAGATGCCTGCCGCTGAACTATGCGCACGGCGTGCAGACGACGCTCTTCGACCAGCAGATCCTCGTCCCCGACGAACTCTTGGAATCTGCCGCCGCCGTGCTGAAAGAGGGGCGCTACGTCTCGGCCCCTCCGTCATGGCATTACGCGGAACTGGGCGGCCCTAACGAGGGCAAGTCGCCCTTTCCAAAGGGCATTCGTCTCAAGCACATCGACGTTCCCGAGGACGAGCCCTAAAAACTTGCGCCCGCTGCCTAGCCATATCGTCCTCCTGCCCCAGTCCTACTTTGCCCTCGACGTGCGCTCGACCGAGCGCTTCCAGTCCCTGGTCCCCTATGACGACAGAGCACGCACGATTGTGGATGCGCATGTGGTTTGCCGAAGACGATGGGCTTTCCCTTGATGACTGACTGAATATCGGCGGCAGAACCCCGCGGACGTCCATAAAAGTAGCTCAATGTAAGTGCTGGCCCTCTTCCACAATCTCTGCATCTGCATCTCATATTTTTCCACCTGCAGTCGCCCCCTCTATCCTAGGACTTCTTCTACGCTGCCCCGCATAAACACCACACCACCTACCCTACCCCGCGCCCGGAATTTTTCATCCGCCACCTTCGTTCATGGGTTTGGAGGCCGATCGATTTTGGCCGCTTCGCGACGACTCGCGCGTCGTCCTTTTTTGTGAACATTACTTTCCACATGTGTGCACGGTATAGATCGTACATCTTTGTATTGGAGTCGACTCGTCTAAGTTTGAACCAGCTACCTCTGGCTTGATTATAACACCGCCACGGCAAGATCCAATTGGATTTGCACTGTGGTGATACGTCCACTTTCACCCGGGCGCTATGAAACTTGGCCACGCTCTCTTTGAGCCGCGTTCCCCATGACTGTGCGTCGCGCCGCGAGCGCCCCTGCATGGATTTCTAATTTCTTCTGCGCTCGCTGTGCTGACCTGTGGCAACGCGCCTAGGAGCACTCAGATCCTGCGCGCAGAGGCTGCTTTCCAGGCTCAGCAGAGCCCGTTGCTGCATCGTTCATGAGCAGTCCCAGCGCCAAACTCGCGTCGTTTGCACTCATTCCTGTACGTCTCCATCCCGCGACGCGTCCATTTCGATCGTGCAGACAATCTCGGGAGGAAATATGAAGCGAGACGGAAGAACGATTTTCTTGGTGTCTAAGCTTGGTGACTGTATGTCAGCATATTTATTGATTTTCTTTTGTGGTGCGTTTGGTTGGAACCGCGGCTTAGCACTATGTTATATTGGATATTCCTGCGTGAAACGCGAGCTTTCTAGATACACGCGTTGCTAATTAATTGTAAAGGTGCCATACTGCCTATAAGACTGCCCAAAGCTACATATTCTGGCGAGTCGTTGAATTGCCGAGTTGCACCAATCGATATTCTGTTGTCATGAGTAATTTCGCATGAAGGTGTCAGCGGGTAGTCGTTGTAGAACTCCCCGAATGAGCCCCGCGGGCGACGAATGAGCGGAGCTAATTTGAATCCAATTGGGAGAATGGCATGGTATGGTGATAAATGTGGTTTGGAGGTGGTCGGCGCGCCTTGGGTTGGATGATAAGGTAGTATATTGATGTTCACGGAATGCTACCGTCCACACATAAAGGGCTACGCAACGACGTCATGGCATCGGGCTCTGGAAGCATTGATATATTTGTATGGACAATGGGGTACCATTCCAGGAATGCTGAAATCCCCATGTTAAATAAAAAAGACAACGGACCAACCTCTGGATGCGGTCACCGAGAATTCTACCGCTTTTGTTAATTAAGCTTCGATTGCGAGAGGAAGCGTCCATACCGTGCGCATATCACATGGAAAGTAATGTTCACAAAAAACGCGCGAGCCGTCTAGAAGCGGCCAAGATCGAGCGGCTTCCAAGCCCATGAACGAAAGTGACTGAGGAAAAACTCCGGGCACGGGGTAGAGTAGGTGATGTGGTGTTTGCGCGGGGCAGCGTAGAAGAAGTCCTAGGGTAGAGGGGGTGGAAAATATGAGATGCAGATGCAGTGGAAGAGGAGCAGGTACCTTGAATTATAAGGGCTACTTCTATGGACGTCCGTGGGGTTCTGCCGCCGATATTCAGCCAGGTCGTCCGGGGAAACCCGTCGTCTTTCGGTAAACCGAACGCGCATCCACCAACGTGCATGCTCTGTCGTCAACTCGTCGAGGATCTCGCGCTCCACAGGGAGCATCGTGTCCGGCTGGATCTCATCCGGGGGATACTTGCACCTGAAGAGGAGGAGCGACTCGAGCATCATGAGCATGTTGAAGCGGTCCATCCGGTACGGCACGGCGCGCCCCGTCGGCGGGTCGACGACGAACGCGACGATGCCCTCAAGGAAGGTGTGGAACTTGGGGACGCGGATCTGGGCGTTGGATGCGTCCAGATAGGGGACCAGGGACTGGAAGCGCTCGGTCGAGCGCACGTCGAGGGCAAAGTAGGACTGGGGCAGGAGGACGATATGGCTGGGCAGCGGGCGCAGTTTGTACGGCTCGTCCTCGGGAACGTCGATGTGCTTGAGACGAACGCCCTTTGGAAAGGGCGACTTGCCCTTATGAGGGCCGCTCAGTTCCGCGTAATGCCATGACGGAGGGGCGAGACGTAGCGCCCCTCTTGCGGCGAAGAGCTCGTCGGGGACGAGGATCTGCTGGTCGATGAGTGTCGTCTGCACGCTGTGCGCATAGTTCAGCGCGTCTTCGGCCCAGAGGATGCACGGAATGCCGCGCGAGGTCAGTTGTCGTAGCGCAACGAGTCGGGCGTGCTGCTCTGCGGGCGGCGGGAGGAAGTAAGCATAGGGCTCGCAGCAGTCTGAGTCGGTAAGTTCGCGGTCGGTGGGCAATGGGGGCAATGGCATAGGGGGTGGTGATTGGCACGTGTGCATCATTCGAACTTCAATCAGCCTGTCCATTTGCGGTCCATACCCGCAGGTAACCTCTCAGATTCTCAACATGCCTCCGAGTCGCCTCCCAGCCATTCTCCGAGCTTATCATACAAGTTCCTTGAACAGTTTGAACTTGTTTCCTGTGCTACCCAAAAAAATCTTCATATCTTTCGATTGGATTCAAGGCACCTTTTACTCTCCGTACTTGAATATTTCATATGCGGGTGCCGCCCTGCTTGACAAGGTAGAGTACGATTAGTAGACACGACGTGACTGACGCCTCTGCATTTGCGCCACTGAATGCGAAGGGCACCGAAGTGCAGAAAGAACGCGCGCACGAATCGGCACGATGCGCGGGTCGGGAACGCGTCCACCGACACGACGTGGCTGACACCTGCACATTCGCGCCCCCGAATGCGGAGGGCACCGAAGTGTGAAGGGAACGCGCGCACGACGGGCGGACGAACGCGCGCGCGACGGGCGGACGGGACAAGCGCACGACGCGCGGACGAAAGGGCGCACGATGCGCGGACGAAAAGAGCGCACGATGCGTAGCCTGAACAAGCGCATGACGCGCGGACGAAAACAAGCGTACGATGCGCGGACGAGACAAAGACGGGCGCACGATGCGCAGACAAGCGCTGAAGCGCAGGACAGCGCAGTCGAGAGATTGAAGTACGCAGCGAATTTGACGGCAAGATAGCGAGCGACAAGAAAGCATTTGCGCTGAAGACGTTACGGCTTCTTAAAGGATGTAGCCAGAGACTGCGGCCGCGTGGCGGAGAATGAACGTGGTACCGAAACAGTCTTGGGACGTGTAAAACCCTCAGTTGCGTGCCAGACCAAACGGTGGCTAACTTAAGTCTTGTGAACCACGCAAACAATGCAGGATGGGGAAAGCCAAGAGAAGGAACGGGTGCGGAACCAGCGACAGCATGAAGAAGCGACGAGTCTGAAAGCGAGGAGATGCGTCGAACAGCTCCTTCCAGAGCGAGGATGGCGGCGAGCTCGGAAGAGCATTGACAGGTGGCTGTGCGCCGACAAAATCTAATCTAATCTTACGGCGCTAGGGCCAAGTCCTCGTCCTTGTCTGAGCTCCCAATATGCGGGTTGTTC
>JARKIE010000824.1:0-22967 GCA_029378255.1 Mycena rosella
CAAGCTTAAGACGGACCCCATTGCCCTCATGGACCCCTAGTAGACAGCGCGGGCAACATCCTCGTCCCGGGCGTCAGCGAAGGAGCGCGTCATATATGAGACACTCGAAAGCCCGACTGGAGCGTCGCGGATGTGGAGAGCGCTATTGTGTTTAAAAAAATGTGCGTTCTGCTCTGCATTACTTCTATGCCTTCATTCTTGTCCTTCATCACTCGCGCTGGCTTATCCGCGCCATCGTACCCTCCTTTCTTCACGCTTCCGCAGCGCGGGCGTGCGCGTCCTGTTGTCCGTACAGCGTCGAGGCTGTACGCGGTGCATCTCCCTGCACCCACCGTCCGCCGTATCCCTGCGGTTCTTCCACTCAATCCTCCCCATACCCCTTCCTTCATTCCCTTCGCCCACTCGCTAATGTTCCCTCCCAGATCCAAGTCCTCCTGCGCCTTCCCCTGCACGGCATCGAGCGCGCGGTCGCGGCCCGTATGTGCGAACACGGTGATTCCGGCGAAGGCGGGGATTTTAGTATTCGGTATGTCTATATCTATCGATTTTCTTTCTTGTTATGTTCTTCCCCGCGTTCCCTGACATGGATTCACACCGCACCCCATCGATCTTCTTCCCATGCACGTCCTCTTCACCGTTTCACGTCGTCCGCTGAGTCTCCGCACATCCCGCATCATCGCCGTCATGTTCTTCCATTCCTACTGCATTTCGCCCGTCCACACTCTTCCCTTCGTTCGCGTTATAACCCTTGCTCCATCCACTTACCCGTCCCCGCGCCCGCGCCCGATCTCCCCGATCTTCCCATTCTTGCCCTGCTCGTCCGCGTCCGCGTCCGCCTCGTGCCACCTTTTATGTGCGTGTCGCAAATAAACACAGTCCTTCCCTCCGCTCCACACCCCGTCCTTCATTGTACCTCCGAGTCCTCGTCCGCATCCCGTCCGCCTCTTCATCACTCCCCCCCTCTTTTCCCTTCCTCCCTTCTCTGTCCCCGCCCTCCCGCGCCGATGCCCGTCCTCCCCGCACATTGTCCCGCCCGCCTGTTCCCTTCTCTCCGCATTCTACGTTATACCCCGCCTGCCCTGCGCCTCTCATCGCCGATTCCTTCCGCGTCCCACTTCCCGCATCCCCCGCGTGCCGCATTCCTTTCCGTTCCTTGTTCCGTTTCGCTAGCGCGTCATTTCGTCGCAGCTGACTGACGTGTTCGCAGATTTGCCCCTGTAAACCCCCGCGACCGTCGAGCCGCTCGTTGTGCCGCCTCGAGCGCACGTTTGCGCAGCTCGGTGCAAGAATCGAACATGCGTAGCGCTGCTTTTAATCATTTGTTTGCGCGCTTTTCTGCATCCTTTTATCCTCGATGGGCGCGTGTTGTGGCTCGCGGAACGGACGCGGCAAGGGTGACCGCCGCGTGGGAGGATGGGCGGCGTGAGTTCACTGCGATGCTCGGCAGGAAGTGCGGGAGCGATGTGGCCTGCGCGGGGGTGCCGCGAGGTGTACGTGGAGAATCGGAGAATCGGTGTTGGCGTGCTGCTGATGCGCGGAGTGCGGGCGAGCGTCGTGCTCGTGGGGGTGCGGGGGCATGTACGAGCGCATGGAGGTCCCGGAGCTCGTGGAGGGCGCCTGGCGACTCGGGCGCGGGGGTGACGTGTAAGCAGGGGGTGACGCGTAAACGGGGCGGCTGTGCGGGTGCGGATGGGGTGCGCTCGGCGTCAGCACGCATGTACGGGCGGGGGCGTGTACGAGCAGGGACGGTTGTTGCGGGCGCGGACGTACGTAGGCGGGGCTGCGTGCCCCGGGTGGTACGAGTGCACAAGGGCTGCGTTAGGTAATATTAATATAACTTTGCTTATTCACAAAGCCCCAAAGGAGAATATAGACTAAAGTCACTGGAGTTCAATCGGAAACGACTCCGGGAGTTTGTTGGACTAGCGGGCGGGGGCTGCCACGGAAGTTGGGGCATCAGGTTCAGGGAGAGGACAGCATGATTTGATGAAGTTCAACCAAAATGCACAGTGGGACAGCTCCGTCTCCACGAATTCAAGGGAACAAGCAATACATCAATATTCTGAAAAAATTCTACGATGACAGAACCTATGAATTTGTGAGTGAGAAGGAGGTTCAGAGAGAGGGTGATTGTTGACTTGCAGTATAGTGGACGTCCCGGTTTATGAAGTGCTAATTGACGCCCTTGAGGTCGTGGAATTTCGGAGGAGATCGTATTGGCCGTGGTCCATGAAACCTAGGCGTTGACTTGATGGTTACTTCGGGAAGGGAGAGCTACCAGCGAGATCCTCTCTCAACCGGTCGCCTCCCAACGGATCGAAAGACCAGTAATAGCGTTGATCTGGGGGTTGAATATCTAGCCAAATCGTCCCATCCTCCTCGAAATGAGCTGCCGGCGAGAATACAAAGAGATACGGCAGCTTCGATGGAGGATCCGTGTTCTGTGCAGGGTAGTGGAGTCGCATCGATAGGTCAACGTTATAGATAAGAACAGGTCGTCCAGCTTCACACCGGTGGCTATAGGTTGTCAATTGTAGAAATACAAGCAGAGAATGACACACCGATCCCAGATTCGAGTAGGCGAGGGCTTGAGACATCCAGGATTCCGTTATGTACCGAGTATCATCCATCGAGGTATAGCTGCAAACCTCAGATCGTCTCGGGTCCCGCCGGCACTGCTATCCTGCTGCTGTGTGTCAGCGCAGTGCAGCGAATAAACCAGAACATACCGTGTCCATTGCGTGTCCAGAGCAGTAATATCAGTTACAATGGGGGCGCCGTAAGCCCTCCAAGGCCCTACGCGGAATTCTATGTTTGCAAGTTCAACATTCGGGAAATGGACGTGGAAGTCCAAGAGGTCTCCGCCGACAGTCGCAAGGTTTCCAAGGGGAATATGATCATGGACGGAGAGCTTGATGATCCTGGGTGAGGGAAAGGCCATCAGCATGGTATGGATATCGCACAGGTCCATCCGTGTAAATAGCTGCTGTTCGATGTCCCGGGTGCCGGGTGTTACTGAAAATGACATCTCCCACGGAATCAAATCCGCCGATATGAGCCCTGAAGGACCACCGTCCGAAAGTCCCAGATCATGGTAGCACAAACGACCTGTTGAGACTCGTATTGAGGGGATAAGATCAGTGTAGGTGCGAACGTAGGACCAAGCACGCTTCCAAGGCGGTCAACGTTGTAGCGTCGAGGTTGACTGATATCTTACATCATAATCCCGCGCCTTTTAGATTCGGCTGAGTAGTACTCAAAGATTAGAGCGTGGCACACACCATCTGATATTCAATATATTCTGTAATTAGGGGTGATCCATGATATAATTGCCGGAATTGGGTGACGGTTATTAACTCTGTGGTGGTTGGTGTGAATTCAGTGCGGTCAGAAGCGGGGAATCCAGGATACCATCATGATAGATTAGCACGTTTACTCCGCGCGACTCGGTGACACCAAATAGCTGAGGAACAAAGGGAGACCTGATGGAGATTTCACCTTGACAATCACGCAGCTGAATTTTGAACATAGATGGACATACCGCAATGATTGGCGGTATTCAACTTCAGCCTTCCACTAGCGAGTGCAAAATGAGTCCAGGGTGATCACAAAGCCATTGTGGATTGCCTTTTGGAGCTGAGATCCTTCGTAGACAACCGCCGTCATGGGGTCCTGGCTGCCAAAGATGCGCGCGCGATAAAGTTTGCGGGTTCCGACGATGACCTTTCGCTGTACGAGAGCGGATCCGCGCCGCTCGGCGCCTGCTCATTACCCATCTGCGAGAGGAGATTGAGGTCCCCCAGTCGAACTGAGCGGAAATCTGTTCCCTGCGGTCAGCGCTGTGATCGCTAGAAGATCTAAAACGGAGTGCACCTGATGCGGGGGGCGAGGTCTCTCCCAGACGTTGAACGTCCCGCCGGCGATGGTGAAGTTTCTGCAGCTGTCAAGCATTGCACTTGATACGGGGGGGAAGTGGGGGTGAAAAGACAAGGAACTTACAGGGCGGCGGTCCGCATTTGCTGTGCGTGAGAGTGGTAGAAGGACATCTTTGACAGCAAGAATGCAAGAAGAGACAGCACCCCGCGAGATCTATTCCGGACCAATTCAGAGCTGTGAAGATGGCTTACGAAGGAAATAAACCGCCGCGTGTTGAACGATGCTGTGGAGATTCTGTTCGCAGGTCGGGGGACAGTAGCCTTGGAACAGAAACCGCAGACGTTCTGAGGAGGCGGTGCAGTAAAACTTGACAGACGCTACACAGCCGGGTGCATTTCTAGATCAAGGATTCCTGCCACTTCCTGCGGTAGCTTGCTGCGAAGCGCACAAGGGGCCTGTGCGACTGGCCATGGGCGACGCTAGGCGATCTTCTGGGGAGTTTGCGTAGGGGCTTGGCGGGGGCGAAGATTTTGCAGTGCTCTACATTGAGACCGCAGCTCAGACAGAGCTTTAGCACTGCCATTTCAAACCGTCGGTGAAGTTGCGGGTGAAGAACGAAGTCATGAAGTGTGAGTCATCGAAGCCGAATCAAACTCCGCACGGGATAACTGGCCAGCATCCCCGGTATGCCTGAGTTCAGTGCACACTCAAGTTGAACGCTTCCAAATGCCTCGGTCTCAAAATTAAGCAAGCTGTATGTGAACAGATATAAAACGAGTTTCGGCACCAATTATTAGCCTGCCAGACCCGAATCGAACGAGGCCAATGGTATCTCCTTCGAATCTCAAGCAATAAATATATTTGCGGGAGTATCACAGCCTAGCCCCGAGTCGAACGGGGATCCCACCGAGGCTGCTCACAGGCCAGGGCTGTGGGTACAGTCCGTCCGCGACCAGGTTTATTTTAGTAAATTATCGAGGCTTGGTTCATGTCCAGACCTATTGCGGAAGGTATTTTTCCCATGAAATGGGGATCCAAGCGAATTGACGGAAGTCCAATAACCAGTCGTTGGTCGCAGTGAATTTGATTCAGAGAGCTCGGAGGGCGTAGCAATACAAAGGTGTTGATTTCTGCAGCGCAGTTCAACCAGACGCGATCACAGCCATATAAGTTTCACCAGCAAATTCAAAGGACAGAGCCCGGAGTGGCCGATCTGGTGAAAGTGCCTGAAGAAATCCCAAAGGATCGCACATATGGGGCACGTCGCATCGCCGGACGGAGGCACCCAGAAGAAATGTGAGTTGTACAATCCCTCAGGGATATTGGATAGCAAGCGCAAAGGTGGCACTTCGCTCTCCGGGCCGCAGAGCAGAGGAGGGCGGCGGTTCTGATCCGGATCTGTCAAAATGTTGATCCTACGGATTCAATTGCTTCGTTTACGCGTATGGGGTTTAGATCGAACATTCTGAGTATGTAGTGCCCTCCGTATGGACGGAGGTATTTTTGGACCATACCATAGCTCCGAAAAATACGGAATCCTCACACAGGAGTGGATCTGAGTCAGAATCATATATAATTAATTCCAGTTTTACGGAAACGCCCGAAGGATATTCGCAGGACGCCATGCCCTCCGGAATCGCCGTGCGGACACGCCCATATAGTTTTTATCCAAAACTGTTAAGAATTGGAGACAGGGCGGCGGATCTGGTCAAACCTGTCAAAAACGGCCCAAAACAGAAAAAAAATAGGCCGCGCTCTAAGTTCCGCAAGAGGCTGTAAGTCCAGGCAGCGCTCGCCAGACGTACTGCCGTGATCTGAATAAACATTTTCAGCCGGTTTAAGCAGGATCCCAACTGCGGGAGTTGCCTTGGTGGGGCCACGATAGCAGACCAGCAGTGCACACATCTATAATTGCCAAATTTCGGCACAACTTATGTGTAACTCGAACACCAAAGTATTGAATTACAAAACAAATCAGCCTGGAATTAACTACTGGAATCAGCTCAATTTCAGGCTGATTTTGCTTGCCGAGCCAATACTTTTGGTGTCGAATTGCACATCGGTCGCACCGAAATTTGTCCACGGCGGCTGGAAGAAAATATAGGTTAACAACACAGCCACAGGACCCCGTTTCCGATCTACTGTATCCTGTTATCCTTGATGTGTGCGGTGCGCATTGTGGCTCGCGGAACGGACGCGGCGAGGGCGTCCGGCGCAGGGGATGATGGTGTGGCGCGGGTTCCTGGTAGGAAGTGCGGGGACGATGCGGCATGCACGGGGGTGCCGCGCGGTGTGCACGGAGAATTGGCGTCGGCATGCCTCGTCGCCGGCTACTGGTACGACGTTGTTCTCGTCGGGGTGCAGGGCCGCGTACGAGTGACCAGCAGCGCTGGCTTCCTCCCACCACGATCCTACCATGATCCGCCGGAACTCGTCAACACCATCTTGAGCGAGGTTGCCATAATTCATGCCACTCGCCTTAAGTTCAGATGCACCGGTGACGGAATCGCGACTTTTTGCTTCGAGTGCAGCCTAAAATACGAGCGAGCGAGCTTCTTGATTACTTCATCCGACCTTCAAAGGCTTCCCGCCAGCGCCCGGATCCTGCGCGCCTCTGTCGGGATATACCGGCAACTCGCTCGTCAAAAGTCCCATCAGCCAGAAGGCGCGTCGAAAGATGTGGAGGTTTTGGCTCCAGCGAACAGGGGCACTTCTCCACCCCCTTATTGGAGAAATCATGGCCTGCGGGACGATTAAACGGGGGACAAAACCAGGATCCGCCGACAAAGGAACGTCACGCCTCTATTGAATACTTTTCTCCGAATCTGCGCACCTTATATCACGCCTTCGGAATGAGAGGCGCATCCAGGATCTCGACCCCGCATCCGAGCGTGAGATACTCCAGAGATGGAAAAAAGCAATTGATTTACGGTTGGCACTAGACTACCTCATGACGAACACAAACCACTATGGCAAGAAGGCAGTCCCTAAGTCACTCACGCTTAAAACCTGGAGCAGAGTGCCTACAAACGAAGATCCGCTCCCCGCGGACTGGATCGGGGAGCCTCAGGGTTTAGTGGGTATTGGAAGGGCGATGAAGGGCTGGCCTGCGCAACCACGAGCTCCTCTTCCGGAGTCCCACATGACGTGCCCACTGCGCTGGGCATAAGTGCATAAACAGTGTTTCCTGGGAGTGGTAGTGTCAGCGGGGTTTTTCTTTGACTTTATCCCTGCTCCCTTACTCGGGCTGTGATAGGAAAATTAAATCGGTTCTCTGGGGATCTGTTTATGTGGTGAAGAGAAAGCATGGAATATGTACTAGTACATGTGCTCCCTACAATACCATATGGTTCCACATATAAAGATGTGGAGGCCATGCGCAATGAGCTCGACCCGCAAGTGGCGATATATGCGGAGTTGGTCGGGGAGTCTAGATGATTGGGCAGCATGTGTGCTAATTGTATTTAGAATTCTTCTACCACTCGTACGACCCGATGACACTCAACCGTTGGGGCACGTTTGATGCTTGAGCAGCTTAGTTTCGAGGCGTCCTTGCAGTGGTCTGACTTTTGCCACATGGTAGCTAACTTGGGCCACACAGAGGGGGACATCAAGGCAAAACGGTAATATATTGTACATATCGTCATCGGTATGGTTTCTTGTATTACTTCGACGTGTAGCGCGCGGAAACACATTTATTTAACGGCCTATGCCCGCCGTGACGGTGCATACATACACGCCTGTAAAGCCCATCGGTAGGTAATTCTTTCCGAGACGTTTCACTTTGCCGACACTCGGGCTGAGACGTCCGTTTTACTTCGGGCTTCGACTCGGGTCTTGGGAATCGAGATTGGTATCTGGCACTATGTTTGCATTCGCTGGACGCGCTATGGACCCATCTCAGAGCAGGGAAGACGCCAGCATGCATGCTTGACTCGAAGGGTGAGATATCTATTTTCATGGCCATCGCATTGGTTTCCTATTCTGCTTCATACATGCGCTGCTCCATTTCCAAATTTGTGCACGGTCTTTGCTTCCCGCTCATCTGACCTGCTGGACAGCCCGCTGCTTCCAACGGCCGAGCGAGACCGTTTCGCGGACCGCTTTGATGCATGTCAGCTAGTGGCAAGAAGAATCGCTTAAAAGCGAGCAATTGCCAGCCTGAGCCTTCACTTTCAGCTTCAATCCGATCCCAGCATGAAGTTCTCTGCACTCGCCTCCCTAGTTTTTGTCGCCCTCGGCCCTCTTGTCACTCATGCCGATACCGTGGCATATGACCAGACATACGACGTGGCTTCCAACTCCCTGAACATAGTCGTGCGTATATTACCTGAACTAAGGCCGCGGATAGCCTCGCTCATTCATACCCAGGCGTGCTCCAACGGGCCCAACGGACTCGAAACCCGCTACCCCACCTTCGGCTCGCTCCCCAAGTTCCCCTTCATCGGCGCCGTCGGCGCCGTCGAAGGCTGGGACTCGGTTAACTGCGGGACGTGCTGGCAGCTGACCTACACGAATGCTACCGGCGGGAAGAAGACGATCGATGTGCTGGCGGTGGATCACGCGGCGCCTGGGACGTTCAACGTCGCGTTGGAGGCGATGAATGTGCTTACGAATAACCAGGCCGTGCAGCTGGGCAGGGTCACCGTGACGTCGGTGAAGGTTGACCCATCGGTCTGCGGGATGCCTTGAAGGTTGGTGTGCTGGAGGTCTGCCTGTTGGTGTCCAGCAGCTTATCTCCGTGATAGGATGTTTGCATGGTTGCAGAACATTGGGGTCCTACTAGTGGTTGACTCCTTTGTATACGGACTTCGAATAGTGCACTCCCCTCCGATGCATATCAGATAATCTGAATGTCTATTTTTTCCCCGCGGGCAGACTGTTTCAACTACTCAGGGCAAGGATGCTCACCCTACAGATCGTTCCATTCCATTTCCCTTGCAGCCAGTGATCTTCCCTAGCCGTAGATTACTGAAACCGCCGTCCCGGAATTTCGCGCGCTCTGACGCAGAGTTACTTGCGTATACCAGTACATACTTGCGAGCATCGGTCGGGTACCGGGAACACATGGCTCAAATTTCAAATACTCGGAATACCATGGCAGCACCGTCTGGCAGAGCACGGAGTCCGACTCCCCACCGAGGCATGCATGGTGGTCCAAAGAAACTTTTGCACGTATGCAGGAGGCAGTCAAAATTACCTTGCGTATCACAGCTGGCTAGAGACCGATTAAGCATCGATGGGATACCGGTGACACATGGCTGAAATATTGACGTATACCAAAGCAGCAGCGTCTGGCTGAGCACGGGGTTCGACTTCCCGCCCATGCATAACGGCGTAAGCAGCCGGAGTTTGTGCGTGGATGCAGAAGGAAATTTCTTGCATATTCCAAGCGGCTCAACATACCGAGTACCAGCATCTGTGGGGTACCGGTGACCCATTGCTAAAGTTTGGATAAAAATCTGGCCGAGCACCGGGTTCGACTTCCCGCCGATGCATAGGGAATAACTTTTTTGCGCATGCAGAAGGCACTCGAAATTATCGCGTACGACAGCCGGCTCAACAGACCGAGTAAGCATCGACGGGGAACTGGCACGACCGAGGTTCGACTCCCGCCGATTTATGCGGCGTAAGTAGGAATTTTTGCACGGATGCAGAAGAAAATTTCTTGCATATAACAAGGGGCACATCTCGAAAATTATGTGCATCGGTGGAGCACTGGGACGACTGGTACATATTCTACGACAGCTCTAAAACGGTTCGACTCCCCGACGATGCGTGGGAGGCCTGGATCACAGAGTTTTGCACACGTACTCGAAGTATTCTTGCGTATAAGGAGCAGCTCAAGACACCGAGTACGCACCGGTGGGTTATTGGCATGCCTTTGAGTTTTCCTGAGATTACAATCCAGGGCGGGCCCGGGGTTCAACTCCCCGCCGATTTATAACAAAATAAGCGGGAGATTTTTTCACGGATGCAGAGGACATTCGAAATATCCTTGGATATAACAGCTGGCTCGACACACCGAGTGAGCGTCGGTGGGGTATTGGGAGGCCTGTATCAAATTCTCAGGATGATCAGGCTGAGCCGGAGATCGACTCCCCGCCGATGCATGGGAAGGGATAGCGAAATTTTGCACGCATACTCCATATTTCCTCGCGTATAACAACAACTGGCTGAACAAACCGAGTACGCACCGCTGGGGTATTGGCACGCCTCTGACCCTCATCGATATCACAGGTCGGTACGGGCTTATTATTAAGTTGGCACGGCTTGCTATTCCAACAGAAACTATCGATACCGGACTGATAGAACCTCCATCCAGTGAAGTAGTGTTGAGAAAGCAAATTGTTCAACAAGTTCAAGTAGAGATTCGTCGATCAAAGTAGTACTCTATCTCTGTTTCGTACGTTGTCTTAGAGCCCCGAAGCGGGATTTTAGTCAGCACTGGGTACGACTGACGGTGCCATCCATAGGAGTACGATTCCTAGCGCTAATCGAAACACCAAGAGGCTTAGAAATGACAACAAGTCGATGATTCTTCAAGCAAGATATACATGGTCAAGGTGCGATTCTACGTTGAGATGCTCGTCGCTTGATACCATTATTCTACTCTCATGCCTTGTACTTGGAGATCGTGACATTTACTTCAAGTTTCTGTAAAGAGAAAGAGATTAGTCTCCGTATCTGAACGAAATAAGAAATACACACCTGTCCTCCGGCGACCGGGTCTACTCGAACCTTCAAGCCACTCGCCTTCGACCAATCTTCAGGAAAATCCCAAGCTTTACCTGCTTCCTCGACAGGGGTGTAGTAATTGCTGGACCCGTCGCCGTTATCGTGCCTAACCTGATAGTAGGCTACTCGCCTCCGCTCGTCAGAAGGTGGTAGACTTGGTAAATATGGGACATACGAGAGGTACCAATATGGAATATCTGCACGGGGACGTGAATCTGAACTCCAAAGAGATGGTTGGTAGTAGGGTGCCTCCAGGCGACCGCGCCATCATAAGGCCCAGAAGCTAAGTCCTGGAGTATAACCTCCCATCCCAACGTTTCTAATCCTCCATTAGCGTGGAGGTGATCAGTCGGGATCGTAACCGGGCGGGCAGGCCCTGTCGAAAATGTGGGGTAGAAACATTCTACACGATTCAGAGCAACGTCTGAGTGATTGTGAAACTTGATGCTGGATATAGCTGTTACTTTATATCACTGCTAGGTGAGTACGCATTACGTACATATAGTCTGGAGCCATCTGAGGTTTGTATAGCTGGCAGTGGATCTGTAATAGTCGGTTCGTCTTGTCTGTTGGCTGCGATCATCCATTATATATTAGTTGAAAGCCAGAACAAAGATTGTTATCAAATTCAATCAGGGCTGTGTAGCCTCCGGGATTTCCAAACACCGGTGGCACCAGGCACAATGGAAATGCAGAGATTTCAGGGCAGCCGGATGTATTTCTGAAACATATAATTTAGGAACCAACTTCAGTGGGCCTGAAAATGTAACCGAAACGTCAAGTTTCCGCGCGACCTAAGTTGAAGCCGAAACTACCCGATTCGGGTATGTCTTCGGCACACCTGAAATCTTTAATTTCAGACACTGTTTAGGCCCAGCTTAAGCTGCTTCTGAAACTATAGGTTTCAGCAGCAGCTTCAGCATGCCCTCTCTAACCTTATTGTTTCGGCCGTCCCGAAGCCGTCGCCAAGAACAATAAGTTTCGGCACCCAGTTCGGCACCACACAAACTAGGCCTAGAGCGGTCTAGACCGGCTTAGATTCGGCTTCGGCGCCCGAAACAATAAGCCGAAACTTATTGATCTCGGCGGCGGTTCCGAAGCTGCCGAAACAGTAAGTTTAGGGCATTCTGAAACTGCTACTGAAACCTATAGTTTCAGAGGCAGCTCCAGTCGGGCCCAAATGGTGTCTGAAATCAAAGATTTCAGGCATGCCAAAGACATACCCATCGGCTAGTTTCAGTTTCAACTTAGGTCGCGCGTAAACTTGAAGTTTCGGTTACGTTTTCAGGCTCACTTTAGTTGATATCTAAATTATATGTTTCAGAAACATTTCTGGCTGCCCTGAAATCTCCTCATTTCCCCTGGTGTGACTGAATTTGTTGGTGGGACATCAACAGACATCCTACACCAGTTGTAAGGATCAAATGTTGACTTCCCGCGCTATCGTTTGGGAAGCACGAGTTGGGCCAAATCCAGGGTGTTGCGGTTGAAGGTCGACAATAGGTCAAAGTCGCGGTCTAGTCCGGGACAATTTGAGCTCCGGTCGAGGGCTTGCAGCTGACCCCTCATTCTTTGACAGACAGGTCAAGAGAAGCTCCATCACCCACCGGCTTTGCATTTACAAATCAAGTGCAGCCCTCGGCAGAACTCTGTCGGAAACGACGGCGAAGGACAACTTTGATTGAGCAACGTGGGGCATGCCAGTTCCTGTGGGTGCGCTTCCGGCGCCTGGTCTGTCCCGGTTGCCTCATTCGGGAAGTGTGGTTATCTTCCGAACAAGCTGTCTATCACAACCCTGTTCCTTCGACGATTCCACGGGTGATGTATTCTGAATTCAGGCACAGAGCAATCTATTAAACCACGAGTCTAGAATAAGAAGAACGTGAGGCGAGAGCTTTCGATAACATCAATGATAATCTATCTTCCATTGAGCGGGGAAGATACCGTATGGGTGGGGACCAAAGATGAAGCCGTCAAATTGAGCGAGCTCGTCAGCGGTGATGATGGGAACGGAAGCGCTCTAGCCTGGGGCATGAATCTTGGTGAGGATATTCTGGGGGAGAGTTTCGGGAACTCTGGAATAAATTCAGCAAGATCGTACGATTCGTAACTCACTTGTAGATCGTTGCGATTCCTCCGTTGCCCTCGATGCTTGAACCCGTCAAGTTTGCCACTTTGACATAGTGCTCGGTGCGTCAAGTTTGCCACTTTGACATGGTGCTCGGTGCCTGAATCTGCGGGGTTGGAATCAGGACGTCAGATATCGGCGACGGCATACCTAGGAGGAGTATAAGATGACCCATTTCTCCTCTCTTCTGAACCGCGTTTGGTCGATTATCACTTCAGCATCTTTCAAATCATGTCCCTCAAGGTTTACGAGCAGGACCAAGGGGGCCCAAAGATAAGGATATGCCATATGGGGTAGAGGGAGGGGGGGCACCCAGCCCCCGGCGAAAAAAAAATTGCGCACCACTTTTTTTGAGAGGGTTGGAGACCTCCTGGAACGTTCTGGGACCCCGCAGACATTCTTAGTTGCTTCCCAGAGTTCGGAAAACGGCTTGGGAGCACCCCACATCCAATTCGGGTGGTGTTACGTGGGGTCCGGTGATCCAAGCACAAGCGAAGACAAGCACGCTATTTTCATTCTCCAGGATCTCACGCCTGCTGAATTATTATTCCTTCAATTAAAGAGCCTTGTCCACAGGGCATTCCCTTCAGTCCAGGATGCAGCCTGGTCAGCTGACCAACAAGCATATATTGGCTCGACCGCAGATGAACTTTCCGGTGCGATAATGGCTGCGAATGGGGCACGGATCACCTCGAGGAAATATTTGGCTCCGCTCGGATCTTGATTACACATGCTGCTGAGGCGGAGAACAATGATTAAGTACGGCTGTCAGGGAGAAAGGATAGGGGTTGTTTAAATCCAATTTCCGATTCATTGGCACGAATCAGGGAACACAATCAATATAATGTATTTCTATTCTGACCTGAACATTCAGCATGCTTGTTATGGTCTCAATGCGAGAAACTACTTCATATGAGCTCAAGCTCTGAATATGTATTTCAAAAATGCACGGCACCCCGTGTCCAGCGTATTCTTTTGTGCTAACTGGCAAGCTTTCGGCAACCGGCATGTCCCAAAAAGGCAACTTTCACATCACGTGTTGCTTACGTAGGGTAGGGAGGGTACGAGATCGCCGGGGGAAGAAAATTGGGCCTATGGCTTATTGCTGTGGATCCGGGGGCAAAAACGCGTTTTTTTCAAGTTGTGAAAGAGAGGGAAAAGAGGGAAAAGAGAGGGGAGATTCAGAGACTTACTACGTATTTATCTGCACCAAAACCGCAGTTTCAGACTGCTTTCCACCGCGGAAAAATGATTTTTTTCGTCTTGATTGGACTACTTGATGCCAGGCGTTCCGCTGATTATCACTGCTTTCAAGACCTATTACCCTCGGGGCTAATTCCCAAAATGCTATAGGTCCAGCCAATCAGTTTTCAAGATTTTTAATCTCCGCTGGCAATCACCACGGTGCCAGTGTCTCCGCTGTCTCTCTGCTGCTCGTGCCCTCGTCTCCGATGCTCCTTGCGATGCCCGGCAGCCTCAATCCTGGACTGCGCGCCCGCCCTCCGCGTCAAAACCCGGACCTGAACTGCATGTACCAGCTTAGACGCCAAGTCTGCGCGCTCGATCGCGCCCCCGCTCTGTCCTCGCCTCGCGCCGTTTCCACGACGTCTCCGCACACACACACCCAGATCCAACACCCAGATCCCTGCGGCCATGACACCCAGTCTGTGTTCCTCGGCTTTCATCACGCGGGCTGTTGGCAGCCCAGCGCCCTCACTGATTCGATGTTCGGCTTCGCGCGTACGCAGAGCGTGGTGGCCCGGCGGCGGATGCTCGTGGGTCGAACGAAGGCATAGGGGATCGAAGAGGGAGTACTAGTGAGTCCCCATGATATTTATTCTGACTGAAACCTTTTGAATTTTCACCGTATCTCCCGGCGTCTCACAAGCCTTGATCCGGCCTCGTAACGCCAGGTCGCCGTCGCCTTCGCGCGCCCCGCCGCCCACCGTTCGCACATCAACACATGCGCTTGAAGCCCCTGCCGAGCCGCAACAGACCCGCGCGTTCAATGGCGTGCATGCTCTGCACTTGCCTCGCGACATTTCCGGCGCGCTACAGCGCGGCCGTAGTGCCCACCCCGCCTGCGCGCCGACTTCGAAGAGCGCACAGGAGAGTAGTCGTTTTTGGCAGCCCGAGCCGAAGCGCCTGCGCTGCGCATTGGCGCTGCTCAGGATGGCGCGTACACGGAGCGTGGCTGTGCGGCCAACGGCCTTCGGAGGACTGCTTTAGTGTTGCAGCCTACGGAAATGTGGGTGCTGCAGCCTACGGAAATGCGCTGGGGGCAAGACGAGGCCTAGAGAGGTGAGTCTTTTCCGAATGATGTCTTTTAACATTGTTTTAACACCATAATCTAGGCTACCTCCTGCGACTCGGCTCGACACATTCAATGTGTGCAGCTCCGCGCCGCACGTATCGCACGCACCACAGCGCTTCGCGCGGCGGTCTCCTGATACCGCGGACGCGGCTCGACGCGCACCACGACCACGCACTCAAGTACGCAGAGAGCAGGCACGGCAGGCGACGCTCGTGCAGCTCCTCCCCTGCGTTCCCGCTGTGCCCTGGCTCCACTGCGGATGGGCACGTACGAGCTCCAGTTGCCATGCGAGGATGTTTGTATGTGCAATACTCCTTCCTCGACCTACCCAGACACTTGTGCCGTTGGAGACAAAAGACCTTCACGCACACGGCACACCGTTTCGGGGATTTGGATGTCGTAGGTCCTGGCATTGAAGCTCCGGGGAAAAGCAATTGACCTTGACGCGGTGCCAGGATTGATTGCAATGGTACATCCAATTCTTCGTCGGGATCTAAATCAGGTGGTACTTCGTCGGGTCCGTAAGGGATTGCAGCGTTGGTGTCACAGTCTTCACGCGGATCGAATTCCAGGAGCTGGGATTCTAGGACATTGCCCTCGCTTTCAACTGGCCACCCAGTCACCAAGTCGAAGGACATGGGAATAGATAATGCTGTGAAGATTATGAGCGATGTACGACCTGAAGTAACCCAAGGAATAATGTACCATGTACATGAGATTTAAATGTCGGGTTCTCCGTCGGGAATAGCGGTGAGCGAATTGCCGGAAGGACATCTGCGAAATTGTCCTCGGCATTAAGAATCTCGAGGAACTCTTTTCGATCAGCAAAGTTAGCGCCAGCGGCTAGTGTGGAACGCCCGGAAGACCACGAGATGGTCTTCTTGTGGTGGGCTTCGAGATGCTGAGGAAGTTGTAGTAGAGCCGTAAATTGGAGTCGGTGATTGTACGAGGTTGAAAGTTTACTTGCGCATTCCACCACCGGGCAAACTTTTCAAAGTCCATATTCTTCCAGCGTGCGTGGGGTGGGTATGTTTTGCTGCCCGTCCTGAAATCTTGGTGATTTATGTTGCTCTTGAACGTGATGTACTCCTGGTGGGTATGAACCGGGACCACTGGGGTAAGAACACGTTGTCGTAACTGAAGATACTGGTACAGGTTCGTTGGCTTTCTGGAAAGGCGTGTCATGGTGCGGACCGGAGTATCTCGATGATGAGGTATTCCAGTAATGCATGGGGTTGGAAGAGTGGTGATGTTAAGATGCCCGGCAAGTGTTTTGGAGATGGGGAGGATCCCGATTGTCTCGGATGTTACGATTCGCGTCGAGAATACCCGGGGAAGAGGGAATGAGGTCTTGATGCCAGCCGCGACCGCAAGTTCAACAATGTAGTCCCGGATCCAGACATCAAAGTGTCCGCGGAATTTTTCTCCGGTGCGATTATGAAACCCAACCTGGTGTGTTGTCAGAATAAAAGCCGAAAAGGACGAGAAGCTAGTTACTCTTTTATTTCGCCGATGTATCCAGTTGAGCATCAAGCATTCTGCCAATTCGGGTGAAGCGCGCGACGAGCCAAAAATTCGGCGGACGGCCATATGAAATCCACCCTCGACAGAGTTCGTCCCGCGGGTGGTGCGGTACAGGTTTAACCCGTCCCGGTCCTTCCTCATTAAGTAATAGAGGGAGATCCCTTTCGGGTCGGAGAGATACCCCTTGCGAACAGTGTCCAGCAGATGTACCACTATCTCCTTTGACTCGTCAGCAAAAAAGGCACCATGACTCTTCTTGACGGTGAACTGGATATCCACGTATGCGCTGAAGAGCTTCTCCAGCCTCTTCGAAAGAATGGTGTGCTCCGGGATGTAGCGTCGAATACGCCGATTGAGGGCATCACCTTTTCGCGCGCTTTGAATACTCCCAGCTAACATTATTCTTTTCAAGTACAGCACGGACTGCGAGGGTGTCCGACTTGTCCCGAATGAAAAGGGCTTCGCTGAAATCGTGTGCGAACACCTTGAATGCGGAGTGCTTCTTTGAGAGGAGCCGGAGAAGTCGGTCCATGAAGTGGAATGCATCGTCTAGCACGCGGGAGGGGAGGATCTCGAATTGCCGCAATAGTTCGAATTTCGAAAGTGTTGTTGAGATTTGCCATGAGGACATCCTCAGGAACGTTCTACGGGTACGGTCAGAGCTGTGGGAAAGAGCAGTGATCCGTGTGACATACATCTTCATCTCCGTAAGAACCAAGCGGGTCGGTCTCAACTCCCTGCATTGCATCTGAACTCTAGAAGTTGTTCGTCAATAGAGAATCTGATGAATAAATGGTGACCTACCTCTCCGAAAACCAGCTGTTGACTGTAAATATCGTCTTCGAACTCGGAGTCATCATCAGAGTCGTCCGAATCGTCATCTGGGTCATTCATACCACCATTCCAGTGCTCAAAGTTGATAGTGTTCGTGTTTGACGAGATGTAAGTGGTGGAAAAATCCATTTCGTCATCCAATGATGGAGTCGGCGGTGCCGGAACTGCAAAGATACGGAGGGAGCCACTCGAGAGCGGTGCAGTTTCATTTCGGGTGTGAAGTTGTGAGGTTGTGACAACAGCATGAGACACCGTGGGTGAATATCCACTCCATGGTTTGCCCGTGTATTGAGTGAAGGGCGCCAGAACCAGGACCTTGAATGGGACGACTTAGATTCAAAACATGGAAAGTCAGAATTAATTTTGCTCACCTTCGAAATCCGAATGAGAGAACGTGAAGGCCAGATCTTTATCTCCTTCGTATGAGCCTGATCGTCCATCACAGCATTCAAAACCCCGCCGTGCGGTACTACAATCGAGCCCTCGGCAATCGGTTTGCAGCCCTGAACGAGTGCAACGAGCTGGCCATGACTTTTGGCCTGCATTGGTTGGAGTGGTAGCCCAACCGAGTTCCGCAAGGAGAGTGAAATATAGACCTGCCACATACAGTCTATTTCCGAGAAAAGGAACTCGTTCTGCTGCAATGAAGTATCACCAGACAAAGAGTAGGGCAAAAAGAGTGGTGTTGTGAAGGATTTCTTGAGAACAACTCCGGCGAGTGCAGTAAGGGGGAATGATGGATTACGAGTACTTATGTAATTGTTTATAATCAATCGAAATGAGGTTTTAGAGACCTAGTCGAAAAGTGTCCCAGATCTATTCGTGTAACAGATTTAGCGGCTGTGCTAGTATATTTAGTGGCTGTGTTGAAGCAAATTTAAAGGACAGCCACTACTTTCCCTTCGTTCTTTGTGATTGCTTAGTGGCTGTACATTTTCTTATGTAATCCTTTTGGCGCTCGCTGCGGTTCGAATCAGGTGCTACGTATTTTTTATTCTCGACGACAGATGAAACGATGCCCTGTCAAGAACGTCACAAGACAGCAGCGTTAAATCTAGATCGGTGATTCCGCTCGCAGAATTCAGCGCTTGGCTAAATTCACGGAACATCATCAATGGAGTTCTCGTGAGGCGGAGTCTTGTCCGGGACAAGACGTTGGAATGAAGTCTGGCTGAAAGTCGACATGCGGATGCCGGCTAAACTAATGGTTGTGGTCGTGAATGGCGGCTGTGGTGAGGGCTCTGAGTTGCTGAGGAAGGCCGTAGTAAATCTCTCCCTCACGACAATTGTCAAATCGGTAAATGTGCTGGGCAACATGGGTTCCATCGAAGAGTATATCCATTCCCATTCGTTTTTATGATCGCAATTGATCGTCAATGTGGTGCACCGTGAGCTGGTGTTATGTAGGGTCGGGAGGAAGTCGCAATAAAAGTCCGCCATCGTTCTGAACAATATATGTCGGGAACCCCTATTTTGTAATCGTGCCAGCAACTGAATATCCTGCGAGAGATGAAGGGATATGTCCATTGCTAGAGGTTTGGATTTATGGATGCATTTGTCCAGGTAAGTAACTTCAGATTCACGAGTGACGTGAATCCACGTCCAGAATTTCGGGTGTCCATCAACGACCTCTTGAAACAGATGGGATACCAAAGCAAGGCTTCGCCGCGCCTCGAATAGAAGTGTCCAGTTTGTGTAAAAGGGGCACAGAGCTAGGAATAGAATGTTGTCCACGATTTTGACGGGCGTCCTCGACACGTAGCCGATCCTGGACATGCTGAGGTAAACGAACGATCAGGGGCGCAATCTATTATTCAGCTTAGGGGTTATAATTATTTCCTGTCAGATCGCTGCTATCGGCCCCATTCTCCCTTGTTCTCGTTATCAAACCTCGAGATTTTGTTGAGGCCTCGGAGCAATAGCAGAAAAATAGGAAGTTGAGTATTCAAGCGGCACAATTAGACAAAGTGTGATCAATATCTACGTAATTAGATTGACCCAACACGGTAAGAATATAAAATGTTTCAACATTGGTGTCGGTTCCGTCCAAGACCGCGTCACCGTCGTGAAACTAAGAGATCCAATGGTCTTGCTAATCAGATTTCATCATCCGCTAATCACTCTTGCAATCAGCAATTTATTCATATGTTTGTTGAAGAAGCTGAGGGAGATCAGGATCCAACAGCTAAGATTTGAGTGCGCGAGCTAAATTTTTCAGCTGTTTGTCGTATGCAACACATATATCACGGCCGGTGGAGCTGTCATTTTCGACATTTGGACGGCCCGGGGAGTGGAGGCGGTTCTGCAGTGGTTAATACATGTGAAGGTTCTGAGCCCATATTGTCAATAGAATGTGACTTTGTTATTGTGGCTTGACCTAGCTTCAACGCCGTGCTCAACAGATCACCAAGTCTAAGTCACATTATAAGACAACGAAAAAAAAAAGAAAAAAATACATAAGTACGAGTTTGCCGGGCCATGCCACGGCCATTAACCCCAAGTCATTGAGTACACCCTTCAGCTTCGCGTACTTCCCGAGATCAAGGAGTGGCGGAGTTCGAGTCGTCAAAACAGTGTTAATTTCTGCTGGGAGAGGGCTTCAGAAATCGTTTGAAGTGTCTGGAATATCAAATGGCTGATTTTTATGATGGTGGGGCTGGTAAGAATGGCCCGGAGCGATGGCAGCATATCACTGCGTGACGTGAGATCTGAAACTAGCAGGAAATTAAGAAATAGTGGTTGCGCACACCCAAAATGTACCACACCTTGAAAACACAGATCCGATTGGCCATTTGAAGCTGAATACATTCAATAATGTCTAGACGAGGTGATTCTCTATTGCATTGTTCTGTTTTTGATAGCAAGGGCGACAACATTGAATTGGGAGGATGAAGATGGAATGTTCACCAAATCCTCCAGGAGAGTGTTGGCTTCTGCTCCAATTTCCATTGAATTGGAAGCAACGGTAACAGGAATGCCAAAGCTGCGTGTCAACGGGGGTAAATCGGTCCACTCGGTCACTAGTACGACATTTTTGGTCAATGAACTGTTGATGGACTCGTGGAATGATCGCTCCGCTGAAGAAGAGGTAAATTCCACTTCAAATAGTATAGAAAAATGTTTACCCTGTGGAGAATCCGTACAGAAAACCTGGGTTGGAGGATGGTTCGCATTCTTCAGACCTTCTTGAATCCGTTCCTACAGGTCCTGGACAAACGACAGGGACTTCGTCTGGGTCAGAGAATGACCTCGGCACTCCTCAAATTTGTTTAGGATGTTATATGCGGCATTGAAAATCTGTTCGCCCTTCAATCCAGCAATATACTTGAGAAACTGGTTTAAAATCAAGTTAACGAGTGTCGCACGATATACATACAGACTCACCTGGAATGTATGATCCGCTTTCGCAATCGTTAGAGGTAATGATGAGATATCCCGCTCAATGTAGATGCGTGGGCAGTAACGAAATCTGTAAATAATCCTTTCAAATACCCGACGGAAGGCAGTGATCCAGCATAGCCTTGGCGATCATCAAACTTGGAGAACTGCTTGCGTCCGTGCTGGCCATAGTAAATGACTGCGCGAGGTACATCATTTCCCCGTCTGCGTGATACCGATGCTGGACCTCAGAGACCATTTCGGAAAATGGCGAGGGACCAAATTGTGTGGCAAATGTGTTGCACATCATCCACATCATGGTTTTAGAGACCGCACCCTGGGCAGAAATATACGCTAGGTGACATCAGCTGTTTCCATGAGCAAGGAAATTTTAATTACCAGGGAATGCTGGCTGGACAAATGACGGAAGTTGCCCAATGATATGAGGGTCCATGCCCTGATAACTTTTACCGCAACCAGGGTCGACGTCCCGCCGAGGATTGCAGACAAACCGATTGGTCAAGAGAAAGAAATGGTGGGGAGGGAGCGGACTCGGCGGGCTATCGGGTCGTCATTGAACCCTGAAAACTCGATTGAAAATGTGGTACTATCACCTGCCGGAAGTGGGGCAGCTTAAGGGTTTTGACCATGTACATAGGCGGGAGGGACTCACCCAATGGGGTACGTTCATATCATTGGGGCGCGCATCCTGGGAGTCGTTTGAGGCCGGTTGCAGCAATGTTGATGATGGTTTGATCCCTCGGTGAATATTTGCCGGCGGCAAGTCCAAAACGGGCGAAAACGGGGCACCGGGGCAGGCGTGGGAACATCCGCAGCGGCAACGATTTTGGCCATTTTGAAGCTTCCTCACACTTCTTTGCACATCTTCAGTGCTCATCCAAGCTTCCAAAGACTCCAAGGGATGTGCATAAGTAATAAATCACCTATTTACTCGCTCGAACAGATGTATCAATGAGGTATTTACGCCTACCAAAGCTAGTTTTGCCGGGGTCAGGTTCTGAACCGTCAGTGAACCTGGACCGGATAACACAGTAAAAGGTACGGCCCTGCGAGAGGATAACCCACGTGTCCGAACCGTATTGACGGCCCGCTTGTATCGGAGCTCGATGTTGATGTTTACCAGGTCATATTGGCGACACCACTGGCACCAGCGAGCACAGGACCGAACACATCTTCAGGGGGAGCATTAGCATTGACTTGGAAATTGGAAGAGAGGAGAAATAGACTGGAATAAGAAGCAAACAATAGCCAGAAGGTCGAAAATTGGCGGAAGGTCCCGTTGAAGCCCGTCCCTCGTAACAGTCTTTATGGACTTGCAGGCACCGGGAATAGACTGAAGTGGGACATTTAACATGAGGAACAAATTTATTTGGCCAGAATAACATTAGTGGTACAGAGAAATCGTGCCGGGATAGCAAGTATATGTGCGTGAAATATCCCCAAACCTGTCAGATTGAGGAGGACTGCGAATGGGGGAAAGGTCATGGGAAGTCAAGATGAGCTGGCAAAATTTTCATAGGAACCAAATGAACGTGCCTGGACCGGGAATCCCACCCCTGGTGCTCAGGCTCGAGAACCCGGCATTTGAGATGGCGGGATTGTGGAAATCAGCACCTTACTGCAAGGGACACTGGCGCACGGCAAGTAAAATCGATAAAATCATGATTTATATCTGAAAGGGAAGGTTTAGCCTTACTGAAAGCCTCCGTGAAGTTGTGGGGCGATATCAGTCCAGGCTCCGCCTGTGCGAGGGTTCTCAAAGTGCATCGCATGTCATTAATTTCCGGGTGACAGCGAGGGATTCTGGACAGATAACAAGATTAGATGCCAATAGACAGTCTCTCGAGATGATCAGAAGAAAGACCGACATTAAAAGTGTCGAACGAGCCCTTGACGGTGCGGATTGAAGCAGAATTGACGGAGCTCTTGCCTTTGTTTGTTGTGGCTACCGGATCAGAATTAAGGAAATTGGGTGATCGGAGCGAATCCCACTGATCGCAACCGCACAACTTCCCATCATATCATCAGAATGTCCCGAAACTTGATGTGCACCAAGGTCCAATATCCCTCGGCATATTCCTATACTTAGAGTTCACATTGCATATAAACATGGGTGGCTATAACACGAGTGCCCACTTCCCCGTCTGCCCGCTT
>JARKIE010000825.1:0-22944 GCA_029378255.1 Mycena rosella
GATAGGGCGGGATGCGGTGGGAAAATAGAGAAGCGCCGAGCGTGGGACTCTGATCTGTCAAGCGGCAGACATCGTGAGAAGTGAGACTTGAAAGTTGTGAGTTGGATTTGATGCTTGGAATCACCCTCCAAAGAAGACACTACAGCCTAGGGTTTCACCAAAAAGCAGCAGTTACGGAGCTGGAATTGAATAAACACCGAAAACAACGCTCATACATTTTGAACGCCGAATTAGCTACAGTAAGTTTCAGCATATTGTCAAAAAATTAAAATAAAATAAACCCTGAGGGAAACAGTGAGTAGTTTGCAGGGACACAGTCAACTATTTTATTGATGGGAACCACGAACACATACAGCAGAAATGCACCACAGATGCCTCACCGCGCCCTGTGTCGGGAGCCGAGTACAGCGGAGATTAAAACCAAACGGGGCAAGATCGGATGGCAGTTCTACCTATCGACTCAAGACTGAGGGAATGGTAGCCAGCTGTGGAGATGTGCCTGCTCAGGGTCACATAACCTTCCGTTACTGACTACTTTAATGCAGTATAAATTACGCTTGACACTTGCATAAAAGGGGCGATGGAGGTACACTGGAAGCCCGCATCCACGCACACCCATGTTGTACCCCTTGGCGCCTCTCTTCCATTTCTTCTTGGTCACCGGCTGTGCAGCCTTCTCATCTAGCTTTTTTGATTGGCCGCAAACTACACGGCGGTCCACGTTTGACAGCGCCGCTCAGTACATCAATGTCACTGGGCCGCACGCATTCTCACCGCCAGGGCCCAACGACATGCGCGGTCCGTGCCCCGGGCTGAACTCCCTTGCGAACCACAACTTCATCCCCCACACCGGAATTGTGTCCTTGACCGCGGCGATTGATGCGTCGTTTAACGGTGCAGTTCATCCCCATTTTGCCGTCACGTCGTTGCTCAATCGCTGCTTATGCGTGGTTCTGCAGTATACGGAATGGCGATCGACTTCGCAAATTTCGCAGGTATACTTGGGTACCTGTACGGCGGCAACTTGGCGACCCTGGACTTGGAATATTCAATTGGCGGGCCGCCTCCCGGGACTATTCTTAGTGGGCTCTTCGGTAAATCCCGTCTCCTGAATAATATGCCTCACCGACAACCGAACCTCTTCTTTCAGGCAAACCCCCCGGCCTTTCGTTCACGCACAATCAATTTGAAGCCGATTCATCAGCGACGCGGGGAGATTACTTTCAATTCAAGTATGCATGCATTTTATGGTCTATTAGCATCGACTCATTGTTTTCGGGCCAGTCATAATGGATATGATCTTCAGCTCAGCGCCTTCACAGAGCTATACAACCTCCAACAGGACTCCGCCAATCCAAATTACGATCTAGACGTTCTCTTGCCGCATCGCCTCACACGATATCAACAATCCGTTGCGGAAAATGAATATTTCTTCTATGGCCCTGTTCAAATGGTGCGTCGCGCAATATATATCGTCACTCAAACTCAAATACCAATGCCAACACTGGGAAATCTCGTCAGCTCTTCTCATCCGTGACCCATTTCTTCATCCCCGGGCTAATGTCCAACCACTCGGCCGAATTTCCCGACGGAATCCTCTCCAATGAGGTCCTCGCATCCATCTACGGCATCTCATCCGACCCGTCTACGGGCGCCCTCAGCTATACCCGCGGCTATGAGCGCATTCCCGACAATTGGTACCGCCGCCCAATTGGGGGCGGATACAGCGCGGTCAACCTCGCGGCGGACCTCGCCCGCATGGCCGTGTACAACCCGCAGCTGGTTGTCGTGGGCGGGAACATCAACGGCGTAAACACGTTTGCGCCCCTCGACATCACGGCGTTTACCGGCGGTGTGTATAATTCCGCGATGCTCCTTGAAGGGAACAACACGGCGTGCTTTGTATTGCAGACGGCGCAGCAGCTGCTTCCCGCTGCGCTGCAGGAGGTGGAAGGCCTTGTCGCGGGATTGTTGCAACAGCTGGACGAGGCGCTGGGGGGCATGTTGAGCGAGTTGACCTGTCCGCAGATGTTGGGCGTTGATGCGTCGATGCTGGAGCAATATCCGGGGTACATGATGACACCTCATGCAGGTTGATTAAAGACGGAGTTTTTGTAATTTGTCGGGCCTCAGGTGACCGTAATAAACGAAGAATATGTATGATTTTTGGTTTCCTTAGAGAAATGTAGCTGACCGCCTAAATTATTTCCTTCCTACGCTGGGCTTACTGTACAAATCTGTATAGCTGAAACGGCCTGAAGGCCTCGACGGATGATCCGTCACACATCAACAAATCGAATATTGCCCGAATATTAGAGTCCTGATCTGGCGGACGGCTGAGTGGGAATCGAGGTCCCCAATAGCTGGGTAAGTCGTTAGGTTCCACATTAGGGCCCGGGCGAACGAGCGACTTCTGCTGACTTCGGTTTCCGTGAGGTGGAAGGATGGTGTGGAGATGGGTGCGAAGGAGGATTGCGCCCAGCATAGAATAGAGGCAAAACAAGACTAAGCATTGACGATGGTTGTGAGCCGGCTGGTTTAAGGTGGACCGCAGAAGAGCAGAAAATTTGAGCCATTTAGACGATCCTGCAGCAATTACAATGCTGGGGTCTTGATCTCATTGCAGGCTGAGAGCCGTTTACTTATACTGCACGGGGTAAGGTGGACAAGGAAAAAAACCCGAGGGTAATGTGACTCTACGTCTGGGGGGAAGGATGGGCGGCATGTTTTGACGGGGAGGAGTGGGAATGGAATACATATAATCCCCAGCACACAGAAGGACCTCAAGCGCACAGCACTCGGTGGTCGATGAGTGGTACGACGGAACACAGGTGGAGCTTATATCCTCTCAGAACTGGACGGAGCAGTCGTGACCGAGCCCTACGCCGTGTATTGGGTCATACCATATTATTTGTGCTCGCTTCTCAAAGTACCAGTCACAAAGTTGTTCGAGGCCACTTCAGGCTACCTCAAACTACCCTCACTAGGACTGACTCTGCCCATGAGAGGATGGCCCTAATAGGTTCCAGATCCATGGATATGACCAGCCCTATTGGGTGTATCCATTAACATGGGTATGCCCACGTGTCCCCTATAACCTGCTCATTTTGGGGATTTTGGGGCCTGCATGGGGCCGTTCTCCTGGCTTGTGCTGCCTGCCCTGGCTCCCCCCTTCTAGTAGGCCCTCTTGGGGCCCTATACAGCCCTTTTATGCCTACTGATGTGCCATGGGGATGCAGGGCGGTTCGTCCATTGCCCAGCCCATTTTTCAATTTTGCACCCTCATGCGGGGCCCTTTTCGTGGCTCAGCCTTGCTGTACCAACCTGCACCAGCATGGGCCTTCTAACTTGCCCCAGCACCCCCCTTGCTGTACCGACCTGCCCCAGCACTCGCCTTGCCATACCGACCTGCCCCAGCATCCGCCTGGCTGTATCAGTACACCCCAGCACCCACCTGGCTGTATAAATGTTCCCCAGCACTCGCCTTGCCATATTGAAGCACCCCAGCACTCGCCTTGCCGTACCGACCTGCCCCAGCACTCACCTTGCTGTACCGAACTGCCCCAGCACTCGCCTGCTGGCCATATTGATGCTCCCCAGTACTTGCCTGGCTGTATCGATGTGCCCCAGCACTCGCCTTGCTGTATTGATGTGCCTTAGCACTCGCCTTGCTGAATCAACCCTTAAAACACCATATTGGGCATACCCATATGCGAGTCTGGGTGTATGCACATTGTCTATCTGGGCATACCCATATGCCTATATGGGCACACCCACCTTACATGATGTGGTCTTGCCCACAGTCGGTTGGGTATATCCACCGGTCTCCATGTGGGTACACCCAGATCCTACATGGGCACGCCCACATATAGATTCTAAATTGTGGGCATACCTATGGCTATAATACTGTAAAATAGTTACTTGGGGGTAATTGCTGTGGCACCGGCCCGGCAAACTCGCACTTATGTCCCTTTTCTTTTTTCTTTTTATTCGTTTTATTGAAAACACTAATACTTTTGAACTTTGACTAATTAACCTATTTAATTGACCTACTCTGTGCTGTACGTGTTACAGTTGGTATAATATGCGTACGAGTCACTATTACTTATATTAATGCCCTCCGGTTGATGGCAAGATCATTTTTCTTCGCTACTTGTCCCAGGCTATGTACTTATTGATTTTTGCCTCCGGCCGGACTGTGGACTTTAGAAAATGGATCAAAGGAATATGTGTGGCTTTTCGCCTAGCCGGACTGTGGCCTTGAGTGAATTAAATTGTAATAAATGGCTGAGTTGAGACGGTGTGTTATGGCTGAGACTGTGCCAGAAATGTTTGATACATAGACCAATGTATTGTAGCTACAACCCGGCACGTTCCGACGGGGGATCTAGTCGCGCTTCTAATTTATTTTGAGTTTTATTTTGTGGCTTTTTGGATGAATTAAATGCTTACAGCGACTCCGAGCGGGAGCACCTTACGAAGCAAACTTCAGAATTTCTCGAATTTTCGTGTTCCCGGCATTTGAAGCCGGTCATTTATCAGGGATACAGCAAGTTGTAGCAAGGAAGGAGCTCTCTTCATATGGCAGTCACCTTGCACATTTAATAAACCGGTATGCAAACACCTGTTTTTAGTAGAAAATTCAGTCGGTTTCGGTGGAAGTAAACATTCTCAAACTTTCACTCAAACTTTTCCAGTTCCTCACTAAGAAGACTCGGCAGTTTTCTACACTTTTTTTTATTGGACGGAACCAGAGGAACCACCGTTATCTCCTGCTGATGCGTCGCCTTCGCGGAGAACTCATCAGAGAGCCGCTTCTCGAACGGCATCACGATCCGTCTCTCCGAAGCAGGATGCTACCCCGATACCGAAAGGATCTCACGCCAAGAAGACCGAAGCAGGACTGACGCCGAATCCGAAGCCTTCGATATTCAAAGGAGATTGCAGGTCGAAACATTTGAACTCTGAGGCCCACAGTCAATCGTCGCGCGCTTCGGCTTCGAGCCAGTTTAGCCCGATTACAATTACTTTCGGTAGTTCACCCGAGCACTGTTTCTCTATCATCCGAAATGTTCGATCTACAACAACAGTTCTGCGCCGATTCCGAGGACGAATTATCAGCCTTGCAACGGATGAAGATGCTGATAGGGAAAAAGAATTTAGACGAGCGAGATGTCGCCGACCGAGGAAAGGATGTGAACGACACCGTAGCTCGATTCTGCCTGGATTGGGGATTCTTGTTGCACATCGGCTGCACTGAAATTTGGCAATCATCGGTGTGCCTGCCTCAGGGGGAGTTGAAACCCACCGTTCCCGTTGCAGTGTCACTCGCTCACATGAATTCATCGGAACTGAAATCCAGTGCAGTTCGGGAATCACATTAGGTCGGGGACAGCAGTTCATTTTTGCTGGTTAAGATCACCATTCTCTGACCTGTCGCTGGTGGTAATCAAGGACTCAGATTCCAACGAAGACTTTGATCTGATCATGAGCAGCCACATGCTTTCGGAGGAACTCTAACACTCACCTTTCCACCGTACACGCGGCCGATAGACCTTCAAGAGTGAGATGCAACGATTCTCGGAGGCACACCGACTTCACGTTCGAACGAACTCAATAAACGTGAGCGCTGCAGACCCGGCGCATACGCATCTTTTTGTGAATTTCGTTCAGTCTGCACGGATTCGGCCGCTGCTTAATTCCGGCAGCCCCGAGTTTCAGCTTGTGTTTAAGTCAGCGTGCGTGATCAGGCGATTGAACCTTGGATACCTGCGGGAGGATTCTCAAGTCCCACTGAAGGTGGTTGACGCTGTATTGGAATGGGTTGATCACCGCCTCTCCTAGGACACCTGGGCTCAAGGCAAGGAATCCAGAGAAAGCGGAATTGATTTAACAGCTTTGATAATTATCCGCGATAGTGCAACCGGCAGAGGACGTCGATGAAACGGCAACGACTGAGTACATATTTCAACCCAGATAAATTGCAGTCGAAGACGTGACAATTTGAGGTCAGATACATCATACCACACCGTCAAAACAGGAGGGCTACCACCATTCATATTCAAGTTAAAGGGAATGGTCGCCGCTGAAGAATTGATCTCTCGCACCAGTTTCTACAGATTAACATTACTTTTTGATTATTGAGTACTGAAAGTGCAGCCCGGAAGCCAGGTAGGGAAGAAATATCAAAAATAATTCCAGCGAGATGAAGACTCACAGCTCAGCCCCTAGTCGTACGGGCACGATCCGCATTCAATATCCCATTCAGAATGGACACCCAAATATTTCGTATACTGTGCCACCGAGCCTTTTTCTCCTCTGACTGTTCACTTTTTTCGGGATGCCAAGGTCGTGACAACGAAACAAAAAGTAAAATTCAGATGGATAGCTTGTGCCCAAGCCAGTCACCTCTATCCAACCTGATTCAATGCAGACTTGAATTGAAAGACAAATCAAACTGCATTACTGCCGTTTGCATAAAAGTTGGCGCCGGGCGTAAATACATATAAATTTTGTGTTTTCCGAGCAGATCTCGCGCGAGCTCTAGCTCCTCAACCACTACACGAAACCCTATATGTATATAGTGAAAATTGATCGGTTTTTTGAGGGCTATGTGCCCCCAGGGTCCGTTTTGAGATCCAACGACTTTTCAAGAAGTCATATCTGGCGGTCTGTTTCCACTCATTTTGAGCATTTCTCGCGAACGGTGAGGTTTTATCCTTAGGCTCAAGTTGGAGAAGTGTTCGTATAGTACTCCCCGAATTGCCCCCAACCGGAAATAGCGTGTGCGACCTCGTTCCCACGTGCTGTTATTTGTTTTGGACAGTTTCGGACCTTTCTGCAGCTTCCCCTCAAATCACGCTCAACTCTTTCTCTGTCTCATACCTGGACAAAATGGGGAATGGCAGAGCTGCAGAAAAGCGAAAGTCACGCGCAAAACGGGCTAATACTGGCAGAAGAAAGTCTGCGAAGGCTGGAACAGCAGACGAAAATGCTTCCCCCCGCATTTCTCCACCCCACGTCCAAAGCCCAAGCCCAAGGCTAAGGCAGTCACCAAGGACCCGAGAATCTCTCAGTCGGATGCAGACGCGGCTGAACTTCTCATGGGGCTAGGAACGACACGCGCCACTGCGACAGCGCGTAACCCGACGCGTAACTTGATGGACGCGGTCTATGACAAGGTCATGGGGATCTCCCCGGAGGAGAGTGCAGCACTTGATGAGGATCAATATGGACCTCACATCGATGTCGATGATGATGACAGCGATGCTAATGGTCAGTCCTTTCTGTACCGTGTACGTCCATGTATCACTTTTCATGCATGTTTTCTATAGGTGATGATTCGGCTGAGAGCAGCGACGACGAGGAGGGTTACAGTATTACATACAAAGTCCCCTGCAAGAACGCGACCCGGGACCTTGTCCTATCCTCCACCACATCATTTGGCGGATTCTTGGCTCAGCTCGCAACAAAAATAGAAGTCAGTGTTACTCATCTGTCGGCGATCGGTTATGTACCGTCGTACGTGCCTAAGACCCCGAAACCCTCACTGACACTGTAGGAAAGTTCAGACGACTACGAGAGACTGATGGAGTCTATCGAGGGTTTCCGTAAAGATTGCTTGGAGAAGAAGAAAGGGAAAGGCTCCGTCAAACCATTCCATATCGTTCTCAGCGATACTTCTGCTACCCCTATTGAGCGCGGAGGATCAAAGGTGAGTTAACGGTGTTTACGATGGAATGTACTCACTGCCGGCTGATAGAATTCGGCTAAGAAGAAGGAGCCTGCCGCACCACTTGAGGCCAGCGAACAACAAGAACACAAGCTGATGGCGGAAATCGAGAAACATCATGCCTGTCAAGAGCACGTTGGGAAGGCGTGCTATGTGATGGGTTCAGGCGAACACTATCATTACACAAATAACGATCTGGTGATCTGGGCGACTCTAATGGTAAGACTCACGTCTCTACTGTCTGTGTATGTACTTATATTGGATGTCTTTGCAGCATCGTAATCTTGCGACAGTAGATAAAGTCCCGGATCAGGTAAAGATCAAAGACCAGATCGAACGCCAGTGTCGTGCCAAGAAGGGTTTACAGATATCCCAGGCGGCAAACAACTTCAACGGCGGCGCCCTAATGTGGCCTCAGATGGGTCAGCAAATGCCCCGGTGGATGTTCATGCCACCGCCGTGGATGATGATGCAGCAGCCCACCCAACTCGCTCCCGCTCCCACTCCTGCGGCCGCCGCTGCGACGCCAAGCCCACCACGCAAACGCAAATATCCGGCAATCAGAGAATGGTTGCAGGACATCGATTTCGACGAGGACCGCGGGGCGGACTTCCAGAATTACGGGCAGTATGCAGATGCATTCTACAAAGTCGGGATCATTCGGCTCGATGATCTGCTTGACCTTGACTCAGTGGAAAAGCTCCAGGAACTTACGGGGATGAATTGGGGGACCGCCAAGCGCTTGATGAAGTTTGCGCAGGAGGATCGGCAGAAGATCAAGAAGGCGCGCATCGAATGAATGTTTGTGTAGTATTCAATTTCTTGTTAGCTTCGAGCTCCGTCTACAATATCTAATGGTTCATATCTTATACTCATACCCTTCAGCTTGACCACACACTAGTTGCTTCAAAACATTTTACATAGTCTAGATATATCCGCAATGATGAAACCAGCCCATCGCACTTTCAGCTGTAAATTGCAAATGCCGCCTCAATCAAGTGCACATACACATAGGTATCATCGTCTCCGGCCTCCAAGTCAGCACGCCCAATAATTCCCATACGACGAACATAAGCCTTGATGGCGGAAAAGGCCAACTCGATGGGGTTGAAGTCGGGGGAGTAAGCGGGAAGAAATTTGAGCTGGTATCCCTAGAGAGATTGAATCAGCTCCTGTCAAGCTGGTATGGATAGATATATGTACCGAGCCTCAATGAGTTCACAGAGAGATGGATCTTTGTGAATGCGAGCATTATCCATGATGATCACAGATCCAGGAGGCACCGACCGGTCCATGCAATCTAGGAGGCCCAAAATGAGCTCGAAGAAGAGCTCTGCCGTGAATGAGCCCTCCACAACTTTTGCGTAGATGATCCATCCATTGTGAAAGCCGGCAACAATGAATATCTTTCGTCAATCAGTGTTCATCATCTGTCCGTATACCGACCTGACACACCTTCGACCACGGACGAAAAAGCATTTCCTTTCAGCTCGATTGCCCCTCAAGGCCCATCCACGGTTGCGGATTACGGTTCGACGGTCAAATGAACTTTCATCCACGAAGACAGTGGTCTCGGGCTGACAGGTGCGCCCATAATTGAATTTGTAGCCTCGCCGATCACCTTCATTGCGTTCGATAGCATGCCGAGTAATCTAGTGGGCATGTGTCAGTGTCAAGAAAGTTATGGAAGACAATAACACACTTTTTTTCATCGTAAAGCCAGTGCGCATAAGCGCTCGGCTTATGGTGGAGTCTGAAAACTTCCACCCCAATCGTTCTTCAAGAAGCTCTTTCATTTCTTGCAGATAAGGATCATTGCAGAAGCGAACATAACCACGCAAAAACTATTGAAGCAATCTACAATGTGCTGTTTGGCATCAAAGATACTGCTCACCTCCATGTTCCTTGCAGTCAATTTTCGGTTCCGACCTCTCAAACTACGGCCGGGGCCCCAACGTGCTGCGGTGCCATATTTGCGATAGTCTGACATGAGCCGCTGCACTGGTACGCTTGCCGACACCAGTCAGCTTCGAAATTGTGGCAACATCATGAGTTCTAGCCATCTTGAGGAGTGACCATCGTAAGTCCTGTGAACGGGGGCGTCCACGGGTCATACTGGGACGAAGGGCAGAGAAAGAGTTGAGCGTGATTTGAGGGGAAGCTGCGAGAAAGGTCCGAAACTGTCCAAAACAAATAACAGCACGTGGGAACGAGGTCGCACACGCTATTTCCGGCTGGGGGCAACTCGGGGAGTACTATACGAACACTTCTCCAACTTGAACCTAAGGATAAAACCTCACCGTTCGCGAGAAATGCTCAAAATGAGCGGAAACGGACCGCCAGATATGACTTCTTGAAAAGTCGTTGGATCTCAAAACGGACCCTGGGGGAACATAGCCCTCAAAAAACCGATCAATTTTCACTATATACATATAGGGTTTCGTGTAGTGGTTGAGGAGCTAGAGCTCGCACGAGGTCTGCTCGGAAAACACAAATTTATATGTATTTACGCCCGGCGCCAACTTTTATGCAAACGGCAATAATCCTCTTGTCTCCGCGCAACTTGAAGTTCCTGTAACCGACTAGGGAAACAGGTCTGGACGGAGAAATTCTCGATTTCTCGATCATGACGGTATCTCCCGGACTGCTATATACGGCTCTGATCTGATTGTGTATCCTTATCCGATAACCGATTCCCTCGTAAATTGTAAATTGTGGTGGACAGGTCCAACGCGGCATGTGCCGAGAGTCTAGACCGATCCTTTATGACAAATGGGCAAAGGCCCAGGCCCCCGTTTACATCCGTCCGGAAACGAGAATTCAAGTGTTCAGATCAAAAGCGGAATGTCCCGAAAGCCCCGGTCCGCTTCCGGCCAGGAATCGTCAATGGTCTGATCATGAGCGGGATATCCCGAGGCCCAGACTCCACGTGATCCGCCGGAAAGGGTGAAAGGGCTTTGATCTGAAGTGGGAAATCCTGAAGGCCCAGACCCTTGTCGCCGAGATCTCAGTCCTCAGGACCAAGCAGGATCTCCCAAAGGCCCAGACCTTGCATCCTCGACCTGCTGGAAAACATCAATTCAAAGCCTCAGACGGATCGCGGGATCTCCCGACGGGCCTGCGTACCGCCAGAAACGGTCAGTTGCTGTCAGCTTCTTCCAGAAACCACCGTTCAGGTACACATGCAGCTCATCTCCCCTTTCTCGCCACTCAACTGCAATAATTCCGCAATCCATGCGTGCTACCGGTCTTATTCTATCAGGTTTCTGTCTTCCGCAATCAGATGACTGAGTGAAAATAAGAGCAGAAAAGGTTCGGCAACGCTGGGCAGGTTACAATGTACTAGTGCTGCACGTACGACGGAGACCAGAATCCGAACACCAGAACCCGAACACAACCCTACAGAGAAAAATCAGTTACATCGTGGCCGCCACTAGCAACACTCGCAGCAGCTTAAGTACTCATGTCATAGCATTATGGGGGTAATAATGTAACATTATTGTTGCCCATTTCGGAGAAATTTACACAGGTTTCTCGCAAAATTACACAAGTGCTTTTTTAGTTTTCCACAGGTGTCAAACAGTAGAAAAATATGCACCTACGGGAATTGAAAAATTCACACCGCTGAGAATTCCCGGCCAAACTGCACAGGTTCAACTTCGGCCGGAAATTCACAGGTACGGAACATTTCAAAAAAAACACAGCCTCACAAATTCAGGTTTTTTGTGCACCTTCCAGTTTGAATAAATTGTGCACCTCATTTTAAGTGGTCCAAATATGCACCACCTCAACTTCTATTTCTTTCCTGATCGTCCGGGGATCTGATTTCCCTTTTTGGCACTGGTTTTTTTAATTCTTCCTTGGCAGCATAGGGCCATGACTACTCCTACTGTGCGGTACACTGTAGCCAAATAAATGGTGTGATAGCAATTTGCTTTCATATACAGCAAGAGACGGGCGTAGCGCAGGGAGAGGCAAATATAGCAGGGCCCTGGGGGTCGGGACTTAAACATGAGTTATCTGACTAGCAATTTGATCCTTTCCATTTCTAAGGGATCAGAACTCACCCACTTGGGCTCAGCAAACGAGATCTTGAAGCTGAAGGGTTTAGATTTAGATACCACACAGATGCCCATACTTTCAGCCTGTGCTTCCTGATATCTTTGGTGGTAGATGGGTTCTCCCTGGTGTATGTGAGAAATATTATGTACGTTCAACCTTGGTGTCACGATCCGTTTCGGTCCTGCACCCTCTCTATCATTGTTGATCTCGCTCCTCTGTTTCCTCACTGTCAAGTCCATAGCTTGCCCCTGCTCGTTACCTCCCCTGATTCTCATCCGGGGGTTTCAGCTGACTCTCCGTCGAGTTAACACATTTTGTAGTGACTTTGAGGAGCTTCGAGTGCGAAAGCAGAGATCGGACATCAACGACGCTGAGGATCCCAGTGAAGTTGATTGACGGATTCTGTGTGAACTAGCAGTTTACCCATGCTATGCTACTCTGGCTTAACCTCTGACTTAACCGAGTGATCCTTTGATCCTATTCTGGAAGGCCAAGGAGAGATACAGACTCTAGGAACCCGTGGATTTCTGGGAGGTGTACGCTCATGTGTTTTTGTTTTCAGAGGCAAATACCTGTGTATTTGAAGAGAACACTGGGCTGTGAAATTTATTCTGACTGTTAAAGTTTTCCTGCCATATGAACCTGTGTATTTTCGGAGTGACACACGAGGTTGAGTATTTTTTCCAGGCATGTCGGGACCTGCGTAATTTTGGAATGGATGAGGTGTGTAAATTCCGGCCTAGTTAACCCAACCTGTGTGTCAAAACTGTAATTTATCATGAAAAAGCCGAGATAGTGTTACAAATAATAATGTTACACTATTACAGCCATATAGCAGTGCATATCCCATCCAACTTATCCATCTGGTCGCAGCTCTCTAATGTGTAACACCCCGGATGGGTTGGTTTCTGGAATTTACAGTTTCTGAAATGTGGAGGTTACAGAACTGCCCGGAGGGCCTTATGAATTGAAGTCGATGTTCAAATTTCAAAACGGATGTGCACACGGCTATCAATCGGGCCGCCGTCAATCAGACGATGGCATCAGCCCGGCATCACCGCGCCTTGCTTCGAGCGCTCATCTGCCAAGTATAGTGCCACTTCACCGATGACCCGGGCCCTCCGCTCGCCAACTGCAACGACTACTGGGGACCTCAAGTATTCGCAGGCTAACTTATCTGGGGAGGACTTAATACTTGGATGCGGGCGATCCACCAAAAGAATGAACACACTTCAAGTAGGCTGTAGCCGCCTGGCTGCTCGGAATCGCACTACAGTCGGATGCGTGTCGCTCAACCGACATCACGCTCGACATGCCTGCACCTTATGCGCTCCTCCCGAGAACGGGGACTGCGCGGGGTGAGAAGCAGGTGCGAATATGCAGGTGTGTTTGCACCGTCCGTTTTCTGATTGATCTTTACAGGACGACGTACAGCGCATCCAGACGGCGGAAGACCCCCGCGACGGGGGGCTCTCCCGATGCGATACTTGGAGGTGTGTACCGCTCTCTGTCTTCATCTCTCCCTCTTGTCTCCTCTGGAATCCCGACTCGGCCCTCCGGTTGTGCTCCGCCAGCGGTACGGCGTAGCGCGAGTCTGATATGCGGCACAGATGTGTGCACGAGTGCAACGCGCACGCTATCAGCGCGTCGTGCTTCGTGCTCGGATTTGGTCGGGGGACGTAAGGGCATGCGCCGCCTTTGCGTGGATGTCTGCCTAGAGACGACAAGCCGACGCGGTGTGGATCGCTGCGTCGGAGGCGGGCCACAGTGTCTGTCCGCTGCGAGCGTCGTACAGATCTAGGTGACGAGCTGCGCTGATGTCGAGCGACAAGCGGACGCGGTTGGGTGCGGACGGCGGGGACCTGCGCGTCTGGGCGTGGATATCCTCGCGGGGAACCTTCTACATACATGCGTTGGTGTCCGCATTTGCTTCGGGTTCGGGTGCGGGTGTGGGTGCGCATCTGTCGGGACGTAGAGGAGCGGCGCCGCTTCTCCACACCCGCGCGAGCGACCCACCCGTGATGATGAATGCAGGACGAATGTAGAATGCGAACGTGCGTTGGGCGCAAAGCCACATCGGACGAGCTGCACATGAGTAACGGGGATACATATGGCTCGGCGGGGGTTCACTGTGCGGAACAGGACTGGCTGCGAGCAGCGTGATGTGTGCATGTACGGTACGCTCCGCATGCGCTCGAGTGCTGTGCGCATGCCTCGCTCTTGCTGAATCACCCCCGTTTAGCTGCGTTGCTTGCTGGATGCCGAGGTCAGCTCTTCATCCGCGGGCACCGTCGATGTCTCGCAGTGTCCAAATATATTATGCGCGTGCCGTGTGCTTCGGTCCGCAGGATGTAAATCTGAATCTGTGCCTAATTCTTCAATTTTCACTGTTAGCAGCAGGCTCCGCCCGAGTGTAGCCTTTTGAACCAATGCATAAATGTTTATTTTGGTGCACTCGCAGACCATCAGACCAGACCGCAATTCAACGAAGCTTGAACGTACGGGATTCGGGTCACATTTGAGACACGAATCTGTGCGTGCCACCAATCCCTTCCTCTTCGCTTCGAGATTCATTTTGCCTACGAGTGCGGATTTAACAAGACGTGTGCAAGGTGTTCTCTCGGGCTGAATCCTTGGGTCGGGGAAATTTATAATTTGTTTGCAAAGTCCGACGTTGCTATTGAGCGCAGGGAATGGTCTGAATAGACTGGGTTTTCTCTCCGCATCAGACACTCGTTCTGCGGGGGCACCTTACCCGAATGACTACCGAAATAGCCCAGCTCACGGCTGAGCTCAACCAGCTTTCTGTCGCTGGATTTCTTGGTCTACTCAATCCAACCGAAGTCAGCAGCTAAATCTTTCAGGGTAACCTCATTCTGTTGTGCGCAAATGCACTGGATCCAATGGTCTACCGAATCCTCTCCATCCTCCCGGACTCAACAACGAAATCATTTTCCCCAAAATATGTAGCCGCCGGGAGCGAACCTGTGCCATATCTTCCTTCACTCATGCTTCTGTACTTCTAGGCCAGAAAGACGTACATTAGAGGAAAGCAGGAAAATAAATGATTTTAGTGAGATTCGAACCCAGCCGATAAAAGCGAACTAATTACAAAGCAATATACAGCCACTATTGAGACACAGAAAATGAACTGATTACAAAGAACAGCCACTAAAAGTGGCTCAGCACTGCCATTAGATTGATTAGCACAGCCACTAAAGTGGTCACAAAGATAGATTCGTGACATAAAAGTCGCGAGACGTTGAAAACCTCATTATCGATTGATTGAAAACGAGTTACACAAGTACTCGTAATTTTGTGGAGCAACCATGTTTTGCATCAAAAAAGCGACCACCTTTCATCCGTCTGGGAAAAAAACAGGTCAAGAGCAAACACAAAAAATGAAGCAGGTGTTGAAAATCCAAAATGTAACAGGTGGCAAGGTTGGAAAAAAAATGTCGGACCCCAGGTCGCAGCGTGAAGGGAGCCCTTCCCGGCAAATCAATGATGATCAGATCTTATCTACCACTGAGCACGTGCCGTATCAACAGTGTGGGCTGCAGGCTGGGCAGATAGTATCACATCGGCATTGACTAAACCGAAGGTCCTGTGGGTAAGTGGTCGTAACCCCTGTCCCAGTAGTGGCTGCATTTGAACCCCTCGGGTTTGAATCCTGATGTGAACATTCTTTTTCACATATCTCTCAAATATATTACAGAATCTGAACACTGATCAATTAATCTGGGTTCAATAACAACACTGATTGATCTGAAGTATGCAATGTCAGTGTTGGGCACCCGCGTGCCTGGATTAAACTGAGCACTTTTTAAACACTGATTCACTTTGCAATGGCATTCAATTGTTCAGACTTAGTATGGTCACTAAACAAGGCGGCGCAGTCCAAACTCCTCGAGGAGTTTCTCATTATGTCAACCGACAATCCAACAATGGATAAGCTCAAATTGTCTTCCATATCTCGAAATGGTTGGTCTGAATCTTCATATTCCGGTGGCACATAACATAATCAGGGTTGCAGCTAGTGAGGAAAACGATGCGTCTCCACGCTGAAACGGTTGCTCAGACTCGAAGCATGCAAATGAAAAATGAACAAAACCTCACTATTCGACAGAGGATGCAGCGACTAGCTCAACGATTGAGAATAGTGCAAACAAGCCCCCAATAATGAAATATTAAACCACTAAACACTCCTTTGTCACACCTCCGATCTTTATCCGACGAATTCGGGTCTTCTTAGACACAGATATAGGTCTAAGGAAGCCGAGAGTTTGAGATTGTTACGAGTAAAGTTGTGTTGAAGAACTTTGGGTATGGTTCCGCAAAACGTACTTCAGACTGTACAGTTCTACACGTGCTTTGACAATAGCCGAACACAAGTACGTGGGTTTTAGATTATAAGCTTCTCAGCTGAAAGACGATAACGACACGAAGCCGGCGAATTTGGTTGAACTTAACTTCGGGTTTTGGTTGGATATCAGATCCTTTGGGCCACAACAGACACACACACACAGACAACGGATAGGTACTCAAGACGGCTTTAATGCACCACCTGTTCCGATAGGTACTCAAGACTGTTCTTCACAGCCTGTTCGGATAGGTACTCAGGACGGTTCTTCGCCGCCTGCACAGAATAGATCAAAAATAAACTTAAATTCACAAACGTTCTCCAGACAGGAGGGTGCTCGGAGCGTAAGTCCTAAATCGAAACCGTTGGTACAGAGGGGCAATGGTGGTTGCCTCTGGTACGTCGGGGTGGGATTCAGTGCTTAAACCTCTAGAACCGCCCTGCCTTTATACTACTCTAATTATGCTTACACTACGTGATGACACTACCATTGGTATACAAACAGATATTTGGCATGTTATCTGGTATACTATTTGTCCTGCACTATTTCTCTAATTGGCTGGCCTGGTCCCTATATGTCCTGGCATGTCAGCCGGGCGGTGTCGCGGTCTTGGTAACTCGATCGCGAGTTGAAATCCTCTCTTGAACGAGGTTATTCATGAGCCCGACTCTTAAAATCCCGACCCCGTCATTTACTAGTATCGCGGATAAAGTAGGGCTTTATCCTAGCTCCATGCCGGTACTCTTTACACGTCTCTATGTTGAGTGGTTCGAAAGTTTAATGTTCCGAAGCCCCGGAATGATCCTGAGTCTGACAAATCGTGATGACTTTTAGGTCCGACCGGCCTATTCCGACCTCGGCGCTAAGTCCGACAGCCACTTCCTGTACGGCTACACTCGGACCGGGTCACGTGATCCGTCGCGTCTTTTACTTCGGCATAAACAAGGCAATACTTTAGGATAAAGTACTGATTGTAGTGCTGCCTTGGCCTCAACCATCGCTTGCAGAGTGGATAATTTAACCTCTTTGTTTATAGGGTCCGTTGTAATGGTCTTAGCCCTAAACTAGCCATTCAGAGCTCATGATAGTTCTAGATGCACGCTAAGGTCACGTAACGCGTGGTTATAATAGTCAAAATTACGGCAGCTTATCAACGCCCCGGTTAAGTTTTACCAGTAATGAGCTGCTCTGATCACCCGATTGCAGCGGTTGAAACATGTGAAACTCTGCCGTGTTCAATTTTCGAATCTGGGCTACTCATCCACTTGATTTAATTCGGTAAAATGGAATATTTATATGATCAACCGCAATTTTGATAGTCGGTCCGTGAAGAACTTAGTATAAAGGCCTGCCCCAGGACTGCTGTTTTAACTCCCCCACTCAGCCTCCCAATACCACCATACCAACTGTACCATCCAATTCATATCTACCCCTGCCCTCGTCCCGTTCGCAATCAGAGCAAGCAACGATACTAGATATTTCCGCGCTTCAGTTCTTGAGCTGGATGGCCGCACTGTGGTCCAATACTCCATCTCCGTCTCGCTGAACGCTGCCCATTCGGTGTTTGCCGAGAATTCCATTGGATAGCCCGCGCGCAGTCCAGGACACGCACCATGAGCCCCCATCACTTCTCCGTTCGTAGGGTTTCAGCTGTTGGAACGACTCAAATCCTCATGAGTGTGTATCCTCCACACTCCTATCAGCGTTGATTCAGGAATAATGTAGATGGATATTCGTACGTGTAGAGGGCGGAATGCACGACATAGCATACAGTTTGCAGTATACGCCTGGGGTTCGCACTACTCACCCGAACACGGGAGTTTTACCGTGAGTTTTCAGATGTGCTTACCGCTTCCCCCATTCTCCCCGAAAACCGTAGATTCAGCGCACAGTCAATGCCAGGAGCACTCACGCCCAGTGGTATCCAGCAGCAGCAGGTCCATTGACCAGCCAATAGTTCAGGCCAGCATAAGCATCGATCTCCTCCAGCCCAATAGCACTGTTTTTCTAGAGGATGTGGGATTGATTATTTCGGAGACCTTGGAATGTCTAGGGATATTCCAACCGCTCACGTAGATTTCAGCATACATGTATTTAGCCCATGGTCTTATCCATAGTTTGATAACCGGTTGTATTTGCTGATAGATGGACAGAAGGATCCGGAGCATGAGCCGAAAGTCTGCAGAATTGTAGACTGAGATACGCAATAGAGGCTGGAGGTTCTCGGCGAACCCTCGCGTAAACTAGGCTGAAGCCACGACCCCTGCTGTATAGAAGAAATATAATCCCGGCAATGCGCAAATCCAAGCACCTGCATCGGAGGTCGGCGGCCAGTCGGCGCTGCCGACTTGGCGGGTGCATCCAAGAGGTCCCCGGCGGAGAATGCCGAGGCACAGCCTCACAGGAGGTCCGGCGACCTCTTATTTCAGACCACTCTGAAAATGCATTGGAAGGCTCACAAAACACTCCGGATCAAACGCGAACAGGAATTCAACTGATGCCGGAGAATCGGCAGAGATTCTGTGCTAATAGTTGACCTATTGCGGTCTGAATTTGGCATTTTTAACGATTTTCCCTGGACTGCGGCGATCCCCAAAACTTAGTGGGGAAAAAACGGGCTAGAATCATGTTGTTCATTTATTGGGCCCAAAACTTAGTTGAACAAAAATTACACTAAAAGATGGGAACTTTTTATTGTAATTTGTCCGACAAAGAGTCAGGATTTTAGTGCCAGTTAAAGTAGACAAAAAGTTCAAGTTTTTGTGTTGATTTTTCCACCGAAAAAAGACAAGATTTTTTTCTCAGGAAACTTTGGCCCCAGATTTTTCTCCACTAAAATTCCAAATCTTAGTGGGGCTTTTTCCCCCACTAAGATTTGGGCGCCCGCTGAGCGCCCGCCCAGTACGCCGCTCCGCGTGCGCTAGTACCTCGCTCGGCGGGTGCCAGTACGATGCTCGGCAGGCGCCAGTACGATGCTCAGTGGGCGCCAGTACACCGCTCCGCGTCTATAGCATCGCAGCACCCCCAACAGCGCACGCTCCATTTCTACGTCAACGACCACAAACCCCAATATTGTCACCTCAATCCCCCACGACAATATCCTCGAGGCTCTCCAATGCTCGCCCACCCCTTTGACCAAGGCCAGCTCATCCTGCGGCCGACTTACAATCCTATTCCCTCCTCACCTTCGCCGGCGCCCTCAAACAACTTCTATGCCGTTCTTGCACTCCTGCTGGGCCAATACCACCCCCCTCGGATGCACCCCAACGACCTCCGGGACTCCTCCGCTTCAGCGCGGACTTCCTGCTCGCTACAGGCCTTCTCGTCACCTCAATCCTGTGTTATCCGTGCCACGCGGAGAACCTCGGGTCATCGACATCGAGGGCAACGGTGCAGGACTCGCGCTGGCATTTGGGTGTATAAGCACCTGCATCGCAGACAGATTTAGTCCTCGGCGTCTTTCAACGGGGCTTGCAGGCCTAGGACGTTGAAAGCATCGATGTGCGTCCCTTTTAGTTGCCCTCGCTCTAATCTCGCTCAACCACGTGTATGTATAGGTCAAACAGGCTACCCTCACGTCGGTTGCATATTTCAATGCTGCAGAGCGGGACAGCTTTCGCAGTCTTTGTCGTTGACGCATCCTATGCTGGAGACTCTGCACACCCTTTGCAGATGCTCCCACTGCAACCTCGCCTGCCACGGCGCACCCATCTTCCTCCTTGCGCACCCCGTCATCTGACAGGGCCCCACCCCATACACGAACCTCACGGCTTTCCTGACGGTGCCCGCCTCTGCTGGAGCAGCCGGATCCACGCATTCGACGCCCACGTCTGGGTCCAACTTGATAGCAGCGCGCGGAGGCGGACAGCGGACGCAAAGGAGTATACGGACACGACGGCATGCACACGTAGGCGTCCGTCCCCAATGCGCTTGGCGCGCCGCGAAGTCGGCGTGCACGATGGTACGTGCACCTTAACAGGGCGTGTTCGTGCAGGAATTGACGCGCCGATGCAGGATTTCTTGCGCGAGCTCGGCATCGTCGCCAGCTGTTCTTGATGCGCGAGTGGGCGGCTTCGGCATTTCGGCGCGAGGAGCAGGCGGGGGGACATATGTTCAGGATCAATGCAGTACTTACACTCAGCGCGAGTAGACTCTGTCCCACAGGTGCGTAGTTCCCTTCCTTTTCTCTAGTGCTCTGGTAATGATGCATCTACAGCGGCGCTTGAGCGAGTGAGTCAGCGGTAAGCAGCCACGCACAAGTACAGATGCACGGGGGCGAGGGATATGTGCATGGACTTGGGCGTGGAGAGTGGGCGCCGTTGGGCACTGGAGGCGGGCGGGATTCGACCTCGAGGTGACAAAGAGAGCGGCCTGCATGGGTGCAAGAGGATGCGCAGTTGGATGCGCAGTGAGTGGGAGGGAGGGAGCGGGCGCTGCCTCGTCCCAAACCTCCATGTCCTCCGAAACTGAGACAGAAATCCAAGTCCTCGCGGTCGTCGCCCCTAAAAAATTTGTCCACTCACCCTATGCAAACGGACCTGTGGTGGACGTCGACGGGGTCATCGACATTCACAGCGACGGTGCGGGGCTCGCATCAGCATTTGTGGGTATGCCTGCGTCAATGTCGTCGTCCGCGTCCTGGCGCCGACGCGCCTTCCCCCTTCCACTGCGTTGCCGAAACTCAAGCCCAAGCAGCTCGCAGTCCCACCACAGAGCCCGAGGCGCCTGCGGTCACGTCAAGATACGCGTGTCATATCCTTCGTCCTCGGGCAGGGAGCTGCACCTCCTACATACCCAGCGCATACACCCAGCAGCTGCTGGACCCGGGCTACTGCTGGACGCCGTACACCTCGTCCTTCCCGGATGTATGTGTGGACCCCAGTCGTACCGCCCGCCACCAGCGAGCCCGAGCCCAAGGCCGTGCCAGAGTCGGATGAGCAGATGGCGCGCCACGAGCTCCCGGTCGAGGGCCCTACGATCTCATCTGAAGGCCTGCACGTCTCGCCGCGCGGCCCCGACACTTCGTCTCACCGTTGCTCAAAAAGAAACCGAGTTTAGAACAGCTGCAGTAAAATGAGTTGGGAGGACGGCAAGTTAGGGACGACGCAGCGAGGGCACGGGACCGCGAGTGTGGTGGACGAGGGTTTAGCTAGACAGCTGTTGAGTCGCACGAAATGAATGGAATGAATATATACGCAGCTTACAAGGAATGGAATATGAGCGCGGCATGAGCTCGGCACACTTCCGGGACGCAATGGAGACGAGGCCGTAAATAAGCTAAAGAGACATACGTGCTCGGACGATCGCACCAGACATTAATCCAGAGATGTAATGCCATCTCGCAAGGTCATCGGACACAGTTAGGTGGGCTCATGTTCTAATTGAGTGAGTGTGCGTGTCATTCACTGTGGAAGTAGGTGATAAACTATAAACGTACGGTCCCAGGGGCCAGATGCCCGCAGCAGCGGTTCTGTCCTCCAATGGTCCCACGTGCAATTTTTGCAAGCTCGATATCTAAACGAAAAAAAAAACACGCAGTACGCGCCCAAACAAACGGTAGGAATCACTGGCACCCCGTTCGGCGCTGCCGCTGCGAGCAGCGCATGCAAAACGCTCCGCAGAGTCGTGGGCGCCTCTACGTGCATTGCACGCGCAAGCGAGTGTGCCGCGAAGGCCCGTTCAAGCGGGTTTTAGGAAAAACTAGAAAACACGCATTAGCTCCGGGATGCCAACGATACTACGCACACCTTGGAACGCGAGGTTGGCGGGGGGGTTCAGCCACTTCTGTTTGCGCGTTGTATGCAACGCGCTTCAGCGTCTTGTTGAATACTCAATGGATAGCAGTCCCAACACACATTTATTCCTTCGAATCCAGGTAAGCCAATGAATTCGCCCCGCCTTGGCATTATACAAATGCCACGCATCGTGCTACATGGACATATTGTATCTGAATCAAATCATCAGTTAAGACTTTTGCGTTCAATGAGAGCCACTTACCTAACAATCACACAGCTCAAACGGCGCAGATATGTCTCCACAACTTCAACCATGGCGTCCCTTCGCCCGCAACGGCAGTAATCATATTTATCGAGGTGAGAAACGGGGCAAAACCCGCATTTCGAAGGGCCGAGCCATGCCCCCGCACGCTTGAAGTGCTCGTGTATGAGTGACTCTAACCTCCAAGTTGAAACTGGATGGAAAAATAAAAAGAAATGGACGCACTAAACTTGACCGCGAACGGCACTTCCCAATGGTATTGCCAATGCTGGTGCTGCCCCTTGTATTGGCGCACCCATTGCCGAGGGCGCTTCGTTGGATGGGCCGTGCGTCCAAACTTCACGACCTCCGCGTCATCATTGTTGTCGTTGTCGTCGAGAATGACAAAGTCGTAGAATGACCCCGGTTTGTCCGATGGCGACGGCGGTTGGTCGATGATATCGTCGGGTAGGAGCTGCATCCCTGTGTGCAAACGTTAGTGGCCGAGGCTTATAGCGCAGGCGACTTACCTCCAAAAATGCCGCGAAAACTGCAAGAAGAGAGTTACTACTTGAACGGAATGAGAAGAAATTCACGCAACAAGAGTAAGCCGTTGGGTGATGGTGATGGTTTGGGTTCAAGAGAGGTCTGCCCACCGGTCGTCGATGGGACACCATTTATAGGCACCGCAGCATCGGCGGCGGGCCATCCAGGACTTGCCAAGGATGGCGGGATTTGCTGCGAACAAAGAAGAGGAGGGCGGCGAGGAGGAGGAGGAGTGTGCGATGGCGAGGAGAAGCTGGACGAGGA
>JARKIE010000826.1:0-22921 GCA_029378255.1 Mycena rosella
CACCTGTACGAGATCATGACCTTTGTGGCCAGAAAAGTCGGTATCAGACTCACAGTCGTTGTCTCAACACCGCCCGAATTAGCCACCGCTGAGTGTGGGTGGATACACTTGAAGAATGCCACTGAAGAGGAAGAAAATGCGGATGCGAGGAGGAGGACCATAGCTATGGTCCAGCGCTATGGTGGCGGTTAAAGTGAGAGTGGAACCGGGGAATTTGATGGTCGATCAAGTACTCCGGCCGTCCTTGGATTTAGGCAGGTTTCTGGGTTTTCGTTACAACTTAGCTCTGGAACTCGGATGATCCTTAGCACGGCAGAAAATGACAGATTTTACTTCTAGACCCGAAAATCAACCAAACAAAGATCCATTGCAAATGGGCAAGAGGTGGGCGCCGGAAGATTCCGTGATATCGACCTCTTTTCAAACTCCGCCGGAACGCGGTCCGATCACGTTTTAAGTTTCAGCGCGGTTTCACGCAGGTTTCGTCTTCCTCCCGTAAATAATCTCCAATAGTAAAAGTGAATCGAGAAACCCCCCTATTTATGTATCGTCCGGATCGATTAATGCATTTTTATAATATTTTGTGTCCGTCTAAGAAGAGATATTGAATAATGGGTTCGGACCGGACATGCGGTGTTTGTTCGTCGCAAACAACACGTCGCGTCGCTTCCACCGTCCCTCGTTCCTCCCCGCGCCGGCGCACAACTGATCGCTTTTCCTCTGCTTGGTCAGTATGGACCTCGATAAGCGAGAACATCTTGCCGCTGGTGTTCCTATCAGCAAAATTCGGCACCTTTTGCCCGCGTCACGGGTATCGATGATCTATTGCAGCAAATGAGGGTTCGGCATCCAATCCCGGTTCGGGCTGCACCGACAGCGAAGGGGAAGGGAGCTAAGGGGAAGGAGAAGGAAGCAACGTGGCCAGCAGAGACATCGTCAGTAAAGCCCCCGAGGAAGAAGCGTAAAGTTAACTCAGGTGCCGCCGTAGCTAGTGGATCGGGCAGTGCCTCGGGGTCGAAATGACAAATATTTTCTTGTTTTCGGGTGCTAGCGGGCACGGACTGAGCATTCTAGTGTTGTTTTAGTGGAATTCTAAGCTCAAAGAGGGTGCGGAGATCGGTCCGACCGCCATCGGTCCGATCAACCGCTCGCGTGGAGGGGGGGGGAGGGGGGGTACAGCCACCATCAGGAGAATCGGAGGTTGATATCGCCGAGTTTCCGCACGCCCACCTCTTGCAAATGGGATTCTGAAGGAACACCCCGGCGGTGATGGCCGAGCGGGGAGTTTAACTTTTTGAACCAGGACTTCCCTTGCACGTTGGAAATCGAATTTCCCCGAGTTCAATAGATTGCAGCCGCCGAGGAAATGTTTGAGCCGTGGGAATGGAGTGGGTCCTGATGGCCGTCGAAGAAGCAGGCGACACCAGGGCGGCATCGCAGTCGCAGCGCTCCGTAACCCCGCAGCCCTGAGCGACCTGGAGTCCAAGTACCCCTTCTCGCAGCTGCTTCTCGTCCATTTGGACGTCACCCAGACCTTCGCCATCAAATTCGCGTTCAATGCAGCGGTGAAAGCGTTCGGCAAAGTCGATGTGGTGTTCAATAACGCCGGGGCGTTCCAAGGCGGCGAGGTGGAGGGAATCCCAGAGGCGGACGCGTGCAAGCTGTTCGATGTGAACTTCTGGGGCGCGGTGAACGTGAGCCTCGAGGCGATCAGGGTGTTTCGGGAGGTCAACACCCCGCGCGGGGGGCGCCTGCTCAATATCAGCTCCGCTACGGGGTTCTCGCCAATGCCGGGCGCGGCGTATTACGCCGCGTCAAATACGTGCGGGTTAATATTTTGCGAGGTTGCTGAGGATTACGCAGGTATTGAAGGGTTTACCGAGGCGATGCGAATGGAGCTGGATCTGGCGTGGAACATAAAGGCCAGTCCTTCAAGAACAAACGACTAACGAGGATGGTATATCACCGTCGTCGATGTCGAAGAACGGAGTTCGAGGCTGGTAGACAGAATAATGGGTCGGAAGTCTGGGATATGGGGTGCACAGGTGAAGTAGAAATGGATGAAAGGTCCCAAAATGTTGTATAGACGTGGAACGAAAATCGAGTGCGGATAGGGGGATATGCCGTGTAGGCGTAAGGTACAAGTGTAGCTCGAGAAGGCTCGGTGAGGGGAAGAATGTGTGGCTCGGGTGTATCGGATTCACTGGTGGCGTGCTCGCGGTGGAGCGCTTTCTTCACTGGCCACGGCGACGGTGGCGATTCGAGAGTGAGTAGAATATATTTTGCCATGTGTACGTACAAAACAAATACACGGTCCGAAGACCGGTCTACTGTAAAGTACGCACAGAAATATAAAATAGGGGGGAGGCGACCTACGGTCTATCCTGCCCTTCCACATTGAGCCGGGAGGGTATGTCACTGGGTGGGAGAAGGGAATGCAGGTCTTCCCGCATCACCCGGCATACAACTTTCCGCACATGCACACCGTCGTGGGCCGCGCAATGTTTACAGACTTCAAGGGCTGGGACGGAGACGCAGCGAAGGCGGTGCAAGTGCTGTACTTCAAACTCGCACGGGCGGAGAACCCGCTAAAGTTGCTCCGTTGGGCCAAGATGCGCAGTTCATAGCCGCCGCGAAGTTGAAGGCCTTGCAGGAAGAAATCGAGCAGTATCGAGGGTGGTCTCACGGGTTGAAGCGGGACGACCCTCCCCTTCAGTTCAGTGGCTAAGATAACGACTCACATTTAAATTATATGCTCGACAAGGACGCCTATTGCGGCTGAATTTACAGTCTCGCAACGCGATCCACGCGACCGTTGATCCGAAATCTCGTCGATAAATCGGGCGGAATCGGACCGGCACCACCTGCGAAATCCACCACAAACCATGTACTGGATGCAGGTGCGGGCCATCCGCTATCGAGCACCTCTGCCTGCGTTCCTAAGTACTACACGAAGAGAAAATAAAAATAAAAAGAACAAATAAACACTTTGCAGGTCCACGGCATGACTCGAGCCGGAATCGAACCGGCATCTCCTGCTGATTGAGTCGAAATTGGCAATTGCCCTCGTATGAGAGGCAGGTGCGGGCAGTCCGCTATCGAGTCCTGATATCCCGCAGCTGAGATCAACCTGAGATGCGCGAAGATGCTACGGGAGGGAAGGGAAGTGAAGTGTTGCTAAAAAGAGAGGTTGATCTTCACTACCATGATATGACTCGAGCCGGAACTCCTGCTGACACAGGTATCGCGGACGATCGGTAGCAGGTGCGGAACATCCGCCACCGAGTCGTTCTACGGTCCACTTGGTCTCACAATAAATTGGCAGAGAGTGAAGTGATGTTATTTCCCCATTCGACTTGCAATTGCCGCATAACAAATTCCAAGCGTGATTCTCGGAATCGTAGCGGCACCTCCCGCCGAAGGCTGAAATACCGAAGAGCCTTTAACTTTCTCCGGGCCTTCAAGCACCTCAGACCTCATTATTATTGCTGTAAGATTGCGAGGAGAAAAAGAAAGACGAATATCCACGACTCGAGCCGGAATCGAACCGGCGAGCGCTGCAGAACATGCAAAGCGGCAGACTGGAAGCAGGTGCGGACCATCCGCTATCGAGTCTTGTTATTGCGCACTTGGTCGCAGAATACATTAATGTTCGCGCATGAGCGAGGCAAAAAAACGTGCTGAAGATCTCTCGGTAAGGTGGAGGAGGTACGATATCGAGCCCCTATCCGGCTTGTGTTCGTGAGTGCTTGAGGACGATGAACAAAATGAACCACAGTAGCGCGAAAAGCAGCGCCTTGACTCGAGCCGGAATGGACCCGGTAACTACTGCAGAATATTCCGACAAAGAATCATCAATTACTGAAAGCAGGTGCGCGCCATCTGCCATCGAGTCGCTTTATTCCGCACTTGGTCGCAGTATAGAATAATGTTTGCTCGAGCGAGGCAAAAATGTGCGGAAGAATGAAGAAAGCCAAAAAATGTAGTGCCATAACTCGAACCGGAATCGAACCGGCGTCTCCTGCTGACCCAGGTATCGCGGACGATCGGTAGCAGGTGCGGGCCATCCGCCACCGAGTCGTTCTACCATCTACTTTGTTACACAATAAATTGAAGTGAGTGAAGTGATGTTATTTCCGCATTCGACTTGCAATTGCCGACACAACAAGTTCCAACCACCATTCATCGGACTCGTCCTCCGAAAGCCGAACCGAACCGAGCCGTTCTGACCTTCTCCGGGCCTTCAAGATCTATCATTCGTATTGTGAGGGCAAAAAATGACCGGGTGAAATACCCACCGACTCGGAACCGGCGAGTCCTGCAGAAAATGCAAAGGGGCATACTGGAAGCAGGTGCGGACCATCCGCTATCGAGTCTTGTTATTCTGCGCCTGGTCGCAGGATACGTTAACGTTCACGGAGCTCGAGTGAGGCCAAATATGTGCCAAACTGCTACTGAAGTTGCGACATTAGGTACGCATCCGTTATCGAGGCCCTCTACGGACTTCTGCGTAAATGCTTGGGCTCGGAAAGATACGATATGGAAAAAGAAGTAGCGCGGAAAGAGCCATGACTCGAGCCGGAATCGAACCGGCGTCTCCTGCAGAATATAAGCATCTGCTATTAGACTCATGAGTGGCAGGCGCGGGCCGTCCGCCATCGAGTCCTGATATCCTTAATTTTACTTTGTCAAGCACCTTGAATAAGATGCCGCGGGGAATAGGTGAAATAAATGCTGCTAAAAGGGAACTGATCAGATACTGTAGGATTCGAGCCGCTAGTATAAACTATATACTGCAAGCAGGCGCGGACCATCCGCTATCGAGTCTTGTATCCTGTCCGCGTGGTGGGAAATATAAGGCGAGCCAGCCTGTAATCGATGAAACAAATCACGTAGAAGGGTGGTACATACTAGTAGCCAAAGTTAAAAATGATGACTCGAGCCGGAATCGAACCGGCGTCTCCTGCTGCGCAAGTGCAACCAACGATCGCAGTATGACAAGCAGGGGCGGGCCATCCGCCATCGAGTCGGTCGACCGTGCTCTTCGTCACTCGCCGAATAGGCCCAAAAACTGGCAGCTTGATGCCATTGCCAGGCTTGATGGACAAAGACGGAATAAAGATGCGGCAAAGCCGGCAAAGCTCACCGTGTTTGCAGGAGAATCGGGGCGAATAGTAATGTCTTCTCTTATTCTATCTGAAAGCAATCTAAAAGGCTGAATATTTAGGTGCGCGCATCTCGTATAAACATTGTATAAACAGGGTTGATTGATTTCCGTTCACATCAGCGGCTATGCCCGCTATTGCATCCTGTTTATTCCCAAGCTCTCGCGCAGCCGGGCCCTCCAGCGATCCAATCACCAGCGCACGCCGCCTGTGATGCTCCTCCAGTAACTCCGCGCCTCGGTACAGACACCCTCGCCCAGCCGCCTGCCTGCCTGCCTGCCGTTCTCCTGCTGTTCCAACTGCTCCCTGTCTGCTGCCCTCCCTTTCCTCTATCTATCGCGCCCGTCTGGTCCTGATACTGATTATCAGTCTCCGTCGCACTTCAAATCAATTCCGGCTCCCCCTCCAGCGCCAACGCCCTCCCCGCCCGCGCCACCTTCTCCCTCACCGCGCCCCTCGCGCCGAGGGCCTCGGGCTCGATGCCGCCCCCGCCGCCAACGCCCCCGCCGCCCACGCAGCCGCAGCCCTTGAAGCAACGCCGCGTCTCGCTCGCGCTCCCGTCATCCCCGCGGCTCGTCCCCGCGTGGCACTTCCCGACAATACGAGCGTCGCCTACGCGCGCAAGGACAAGATGCGGCGCCGAGGACGGGCCCGCAAGCTTGAAGAAGGCGCGGCGGAAGTGGATGCAGGAGGAGACGCAGATGCTCGTCGACGGGTCTAATATCGTGCGCCTCCCTTTCCCCTCGCGCGAGCACCTTTGCTGATGCGACACGTAGCACGGCGTGGGCAACTCGAAAGCCATCCTCTCGGACCCGAGTATCGCGTTTGCGAATTGCTTGCCGGTGGATTTGAAGGACCGGTACGTACCTCCTTTCGTTGTTTCTTTGTTTCCTTCCTCATTTCTTCCTTCCTTCTTTTCACTCCTCTTCGTCCTACGTCTCGTTTCGTCACCGCGCCTGTTGCTCGTAACCGCGCGGGTTTCGCTCGCTCGCAGTGGAGATCCGCACAAACGCCGGTGGCCCCGCGTCTCGCACCACCCCACCGTCCCGTCGTGTGCGTGTACGTCGCTGGCACGCCGCCCGGACGCAGACGGAGACACGTCTGCGGCGCAACGTGCGTGGCTTCTAGCTTCTACCTCTTGCTCTTTGGCTTTCTGCCTTCGGCTTGCCTTGTACTTGTTTTTGCGTCATTACGCGTGCGTTTTTGCGTGTCGGTACTCGCGCTGGTCGGCGAGCGTGCGTCGGCGAGCGTGCGTCGGCGGGTGGCCGGCGAGTGGAGGGTACGCGATGTGCAGTTGTGTGGGTGTGTGCGGGTGTCGGAACTGCGTCGGCGAGTGGAGGTGCGTGTACGTGTCCCACGGGCGCAGCTGTCCGGCGGGTCGCGGGCCCTTCATCTTCCGCGGCGGGGGCGGGGCGTCGGCGTCCAGCTATCGTGCTTGTGTGGAGGTGAGACGCGTCCGCTCCGAGTCGTGGAATGGGGCGGACGGCGGGCGTGTGCGATACCATACGCGCCGAGGCAGGGGTTCGGCGTGGTGCGCGATCTTGCGCGGGTCGGGGCGCGTGGCGTGTCTGGAGGGGGGGCGCAGTGGGTAGTGGTGTGCGCGCGTCTGACGAGCTCGGCGCTTGACGCGTCGCGGCACGCGGCTGTCGTTCTCGTTTGTGCGCGCAGCGACGAGCCGTGGTACGCATCGCGCGCGGTGGGGGCGTCTTGGTCTTGGGTGTCGTGCGCGATCTCAGGGCTCGGGGCGCGTAGTGGGTAGTCGTGTACGCACGGCCGCGTCGGACGAGCTCGACGCACGCGTCTTTGGCGTCTTTGGCGTCGTGGGCGTGCAGGGGCTACTTCTCGTGTGGCGCGATAGTCGCGGCGGAGGTCGCGGCGGCTCGCGCGTTGGGGGCGTCTTGGCTGTCGTCTGCGTTCCGTATTCGTGCTCGGGGCGGGCCTGCAGATGCTGTGGGGCGTGCCTGCGGAGGGCTCGGGGCGGGTAGTGGGCAGTGCGTAGTGGGTCGGTGTGCACGCACGGCGGGGGCTCCGTTTGCGCGACTGACCAGCTCGACGCCCGCGTCGTGGGCGTGCGCGTCTTGGGCGTCGGACGAGCAGTGGCGCGATGGGCGCGGTGGGGCGGCGTTCTTGTGTGGCGCGTCCGACGAGCAGCGGGTGGGCTCCGCGCGCCACAGCTCACGCGCATTGGGTCTGCGCGCTCCGTATTGGTGCCTGCGGAGGGCGCGGGGCCGAGCGTGGGGCTCGGGGCTCGGGGCGTGTATAACGATGAGGAGGAAGCTACGCGTGCCGAGGTGGGGCACGCGTCGTGGGCGTGCGGAGGCGAGGCGCGGCGTAGGTCCCGTGTGGCGCGTCCGACGAGCAGTGGCGGGGCTCCGTGCACCACGGCTCATGCGTGGTGGGGCGTCTTGGGGTGGTGCGCGCTCCATATTCGTATCTGTGCTCGATCTTGGGGCGTGCCTGGAGGCGGCGCGTGAGGCGGGGGTAGTGTGGGGGAGGACGCGCGGCGGGGGAGACCGTTTGCGCGCGGACGAGCTCGACGCGTCGTGCGGGGGTGAAGCGTCGTTCTCGTATGGCGCGTCCGCGTCCGGGGCGTGGAGGTAGCGGCGAATACAGCCGGATCCGCGCGGTGTGTGTGTGTTGGGGCTCGGGGTGTATGAGGAGGGTGCTTGAGGCGAGCAATGGAGGAGGGAGGACGTGCACGTGCTGTGTGTCCCGGACGAGCGTGGCGTGGCGTAGCGCGTGGCGCTCGTAGTATGTTCGGTCCGGCTTCTGGACACGGCCGATGAGACCTCTGTTATCGAATGTCTCTTTTCGAGCAATTATTTGCTACTATTAATTATTCTCAATGCAATGGATTGTGTTATAAAACAGGTGTTATTTTCTCGGCCTACTGTCAGCTATTTATCGTTGAAGGTCATATGCCCACCAGAGGGCATCCTCTTCCCACCTACTTCCTTAATGCCCCCATTAATTATAACCCGTCAGCGGACGCCGGAAACGATACTGAGCTGGTGGTCGGACAGCAACCCCACGGGTCCAAACATGCAGCTGCCAAACCGCTGATGCGACTCCTGTATCATCGCGCGGTCCTGGTCTTCATCTGGGTGGAGCGTGGTACACCGCTGTCGCACCAGAGTACGAAGAGGCCGTAGTCAGCGCCAAACCCTGCGCCCGGCTCGCAGCCCTCCTCCGGTGAGTCTGGTCTAGTCTGGTACATTCATCAGATTAGGGCCGATGGATCACCAGCGACGAGAATACCGAAGTCATTGTCGCGGCAACATATGCGCTGCGGTGGATCGCCACCGCCGCTGCCGGTGCGGAGGCCGCCGTAACCGCAAATGTCCCAGAATATTTTGCGAAGCTACATGAGCGCGTGGACGTCGACTGGCCTGCGAGTCTACTCAATCCTCATCTTTCTCAATTGCTGAAAGGACGCCGCAAAGAATAATTATCAAAAACACTACACAATATCAATACATACTCATATTTCAATGCAAGAGTATTCCATAAGCTGTGATACATGAAAAACGGGAAAAAAGAAATGCAAGACGCGTCGGAACCAGCACTTCTTCATCAATCCCGCAGTACGTAGCCCTTCTCCCCTCTCGCCGCGCGCGGTTGCGGTGGGTCAACGTTCCCCGAAGGCAGCTGGAGCCGCCGCGCGCTCAGAGAGGGGATCTTGATTCCTGTGCAGAGCGTAGCCGCCGCTCGAGCGGCGGGCTGTGCGTTACCTCCGTTCGCCCGTACACTGTTCGCGGGCGCGTCGGAGCGCTAAGGTACCGCAGGCGCTGGTGTCGGGCGGTGCGACGGCGGAAAGGGTCGGCGAGGTGGACAAATGTGACGGGCGCAGCGCGGACGGTAGGGAATGTCCGCGGCGCACGTTGCTCATGCAGGTGGTGCGGGACAGTGCCGAGGTACGTGCAGGCAAGGGAGTCGAGCGTGAGGGCGGTTGTACGCCGCAGATGGTGGGCGCGTGCGGGGTGGTGGAGAATAGCTGCAGCGTGTGCTGCGTACGCTGGTAGTGGTGGTGCGCGTCATACTCGTGCTGCGCGAAAAGACCTGGTTTTGAGCAGGGTGGAGCGCCACTGAAGACGGTGCGGGTCGGGACTGGGGTACGCGCTGGCGTGGTGTCGAGCGTGATGGCGTGGTACGGCGTCGGGGCGCTATAGCGCATGAGGTGGCGTCGCAGCGTGCAATGTGTCTCTAGTCGCATGGGATATCGCACGCGGTGTGGTGGTGCTGTGGACGGTCCCCTGCGCCAGCCGGTGCCGCTGGTAGTGGCCATGTTCCGGCGAGGCGCGGGTGTGAGGTGGAAGAAAGACGGTGGGAGGTTCCGCACGGCGGACGTGTGGGTAGCTGCGCCGCAGAGGAGCTAGTATTGAGAAAAACAACGCGCTTTCAGCAAAAGGAGAAGAGGATTGATAACAGGCGACACACCGTGGACATGACCGACGGCGACTGCCCTTCTCCTCGATCCTTTCAACATCAGGCGTGCGAGGTGCGTGCGCTGGTATGCGGGGAGATCGAGCGTGTTCCTTAGATTTGGGGCGACGCGACAGGAGCAAGCACGTGCCCACTTACGACAGTGTGGCGGTGAATGCCACGTTGCCTCCCGCACTCTCTACACACGTCGTCCGGATTTCCTTGGTCAGTCTTGTTCTGGTAGAAACTTCAGCAGCGATTGACATGCCTCGGCGAAGATCCCCATTCTCAATATCTACCAATCTTCTAGCAACAAGTGGACGGTATCATGTCTTCCCGAGATGATTCTCGATCACTGTACATCGTCGGTAGGAGAAGAAATATGTTGCTCTGCTGAAAGGATCATTAATTTTGAGTAGGTGGCCAAGGTGGTCATGGGGGCCAGGCACATAGTACCGGTGGCTCTGGTGGCGCTGGGATGGGTCCCACTGTGCATATGAATGTGCAGCAGCTAAATGCCCCAAATCTGCATGCCACACCTACTTCGGAGCAAGCATTACAGCTTAGCAACATCCGAGCATCCCAAATTGCCAACCATTGTCCTCTTCCATCAAGAATATTCCAGGGCAGGAGGGATATCCTTGATGAAATGCATCATTTCTTCACTTCTAACATGGGGATCCAACACATTTATGTGTTGTATGGACTCGGGGGTGCCGGAAAGACACAGGCTGCTCTGAAATTTATAGATGAGTCATTGTCTTGGTGAGCTTGATCATCCAACTGGGAAATGTCTGTTGATCCAGTTTTATGTTCCAGCTTCTCAGACATCTTTTTCATCGATACCAGCACCATTGTGACAATTGAAACAGGTCTCAAGAACATAGCTGTCATGAAAGACTTTGGGGATGCTCCACAAGATGGCTTACTATGGCTGACCAGCAGAGTTGAAGAATGGCTTCTTGTCTTTGACAATGCAGATGATCCAGACATAGTTCTGAATCATTTTCTTCCTCAGTGCCATCATGGGAACATCATTATCACTTCTCGAAATCCTGAACTGTGTGTTTATGCTGGGTCACATTCTCGTGTGTCAGATATGGAAGAGGAAGATGCGGTGGCATTGTTACTCAGCAGTGCTGCTCAAAAGACCACAATTGGCACTCAACAATTTGCAAAAGAGATTGTACAGGTCAGCAGCTGAGCCTGGGAACTCGTTCATTCAATTTTGACCCTGATACTTCCTTAGGCATTGTACTATTTCCCCCTTGCAATTGTTCAGGCTGGTGCCTTCATATCAAAATCTCAGAATCTTGATCGCTATTTGGCTCTTTATACAAAGAACCAAGCACGGCTACTTAGTGAAAAGCCTGCTCAGTCTCAGGACCGTTATGCCTGGACAGTGTACACAACATGGCAAATGAGCTTTGACAAGCTCAAGGCATCAGCTGCCATGTTTCTACAGCATTGTGCATTCCTTCATTATAATGGAATTTCAGAGGAAATTTTTAGCCGTGCATCTGAGTATAGATTTCCATCCAGAGGGCCATCTAAAGAGGAATTACAGGAACCTTTGGAATTCCTCTCACATTTTCTGAGGCCTAGTGGAGAATGGGACTCTTTAGAGTTTTCCAATATGACCAATGAAGTGCAAGCCTATTCATTGATCAGCTTTGATATGGAGAAGAAACTCTTTTCCATCCATCCATTGGTACATACTTGGAGTCGAACAACAGTCTGCAATCCAGAAACATACCAGTTCACCATAGGATCTATACTGGGCATGGCTCTTTGGGAACGTCCAGAAATGATATTCAATTAGGAAGTCTGGCAATATGTCCACATGTGGAATTGGCTGTACAGATGGATGCAAAAGTAGCTCTGCAGTTCAGGGAGCAATATGTATGGATATTGTGGGAAGGTGGAAAAGCCAGACAGAATAAGAAGCTACTGGAAGAAATGCTGGAGGAACAGAAACAGCTTCAGGGTGACAACCATCCAGACACCCTGCTTACCATGGGCAATCTGGCCAGCACATACTCAGACCTGGGAGAGCATCGAAAGGCTGAAGAACTCCAGGTTACTGTGCTGGAGAAACGGAAACAGGTTCTGGGTGACAACCATCCACACACCCTGCATGTCATGGGTAATCTTGCCAGGACATACTCACACCTGGGAGAACATCGAAAGGCTGAAGAACTTGAGGTTACTGTGCTGGAGAAACAGAAACAGGTTCTGGGTGACAACCATCCACACACCCTGCGTACCATGGGCAATCTGGCCAGCACATACTCACACTTGGGAGAGCATCGAAAGGCTGAGGAACTCAAAGTTACTGTGCTGGAGAAACAGAAACAGGTTCTGGGTGACAACCATCCAGACACCCTGTTACCATGGGTAATCTGGCCAGCACATACTCACACCTGGGAGAGCATCGAAAGGCTGAAGAACTCGATGTTACTGTGCTGGAGAAACAGAAACAGGTTCTGGGTGACAACCATCCACACACCCTGCTTACCATGGGTAATCTGGCCAGCACATACTCACACCTGGGAGAGCATCGAAAGGCTGAAGAACTCAAAGTTACTGTGCTGGAGAAACAGAAACAGGTTCTGGGTGACAACCATCCAACACCCTGCGTACCATGGGCAATCTGGCCAGCACATACTCACACCTGGGAGAGCATCGAAAGGCTGAAGAACTCAAGTTACTGTGCTGGAGAAACAGAAACAGGTTCTGGGTGACAACCATCCAGACACCCTGTTTACCATGGGTAATCTGGCCAGCACATACTCACACCTGGGAGAGCATCGAAAGGCTGAAGAACTCAATGTTACTGTGCTGGAGAAACAGAAACAGGTTCTGGGTGACAACCATCCACACACCCTGCGTACCATGGGCAATCTGGCCAGCACATACTCACACTGGGAGAGCATCGAAAGGCTGAGGAACTCAAAGTTACTGTGCTGGAGAAACAGAAACAGGTTCTGGGTGACAACCATCCAGACACCCTGTTACCATGGGTAATCTGGCCAGCACATACTCACACCTGGGAGAGCATCGAAAGGCTGAAGAACTCGATGTTACTGTGCTGGAGAAACAGAAACAGGTTCTGGGTGACAACCATCCAGACACCCTGTTTACCATGGGTAATCTGGCCAGCACATACTCACACCTGGGAGAGCATCGAAAGGCTGAAGAACTCAAAGTTACTGTGCTGGAGAAACAGAAACAGGTTCTGGGTGACAACCATCCAGACACCCTGCTTACCATGGGTAATCTGGCCAGCACATACTCACACCTGGGAGAGCATCGAAAGGCTGAAGAACTCATGTTACTGTGCTGGAGAAACAGAAACAGGTTCTGGGTGACAACCATCCAGACACCCTGCTACCATGGGTAATCTGGCCAGCACATACTCACACCTGGGAGAGCATCGAAAGGCTGAAGAACTCAAGTTACTGTGCTGGAGAAACAGAAACAGGTTCTGGGTGACAACCATCCAGACACCCTGTTACCATGGGTATCTGGCCAGCACATACTCAGACCTGGGAGAGCATCGAAAGGCTGAAGAAATCAAGTTACTGTGCTGGAGAAACAGAAACAGGTTCTGGGTGACAACCATCCAGACACCCTGCTTACCATGGGTAATCTGGCCAGCACATACTCACACCTGGGAGAGCATCGAAAGGCTGAAGAACTGAGTTACTGTGCTGGAGAAACAGAAACTGGTTCTGGGTGACAACCATCCAGACACCCTGCTTACCATGGGTAATCTGGCCAGCACATACTCACACCTGGGAGGGCATCGAAAGGCTGAAGAACTCAATGTTACTATGCTGAGAAACAGAAACAGCTTCCTCCGCCCACTCATCCTCCTTCACTAGATGCTTCCCCTCTCCCTCCTCCTCCCCTGCCATCGTCCCATGCTCCTTCTTCACTGTCCCCTCCTCATATCAGTAGGACAGGGTTGAAGAAACAGACTGCCTCAGCAGCTGCTGCATCTACACCTCCCTGTGGAACAAAGGCCACAAGGAAGTGTGCATTAGACAACAACTCTCGCCCCCCCTGGCGTTAAGGTGAATTATCTCTGGCTTTGGATGTTTGATGTAGAACTGAAGTTGTCTTGTATAAACCCCCAGTTTCCAGGAACTCAAGTTTGAAAGAATTTAAGAACCAAGCAGGACTTCAGTTGCAACAGACTTATGCCCTTGTTCCTTTGAAATATGTATATGACACATATATAAAGCAACAATTTTTCCATTTTCCATTCCATAAAAGCTTAAGATGCACAAATGAAGATGTGTGGTCTATCTACCAGGGTAAGTATGTTTAATGGGTACACATTACATTTTCCGACAGTTGAGACCTAAGATCTGTGGCCACTTAAGGGCCTGGTTGAATGTGTTTTGGTTGTGTTGATTTTCCTTATTGCAAAATCCTAATTCTTTTCAAAGCACATGGGAGCTGAGAGTGTGATGGTGCAAATTTGAATGTGACAATACAATTCTGAATATGCCTGATTGGGCACCATTTCAGCTATGCTAGATGCTTGCAGCAGCGTACTAATCTGGACAACCTTGCTGTGGTCCTCACTCTCAGTCCCTTGTACTGGAAGCAGGATTATCGTAAGTTGGCAGTTGGGCATCCTGACAGAAAATCCAAGCTTCTTTAGCACTCAGGTAGTTGAGACACAAAGGACAAGGAAAGAGCAATTATTGCTGTTTTTAAATGGAATGACACACTCCAAAAAATAAAATAAAAACTTTTGAGGCCGCTAGAGACTTAGACAGTAAGATCTTGTGGCTGTGCCACAGCTCGGCTCTGGCCAGCTCCTATCATTCACAGCCAAACAATGCATTCTCCTACAAGGTCAAACATCCACCAGAGCCCAAAACATGCAAAGAATCTGGGAGAAGCACCTCAACAAGCATTATTTGATTGTGGTACACCGCCATTTGATGGGGACATCAGACAGATCTCCCATCTGCCATTTCTGGCCATAGTGTGCTGGACATCAGCTGTCACCAAAAGCCGGAGATCTCGATATTAGCCTGTGATGGGTGCAATCACACGCCAAGCTGATGGCATTCTGCAAGGGCTTGCAGAGGCATCACTGACCCTTGTAAAGACCTCTACCAGGCTGGTGAAGTCTTGACCAGCATTATCTGCTTTACAATGGATTGCCATGGTATATATGCCTTGGTAGCGGACTTTGGTATATATTATCCAACCAGGGAGAAAACTAGCACATATACATAGAGTTGTGCAAAATGGAATCAAAGCTCATCATACCCAAGCTGCTCTGTGAGATTCTTGCCTCCATCCTCACCATCCTCTGGCCCAAGGTCTGTCTCCTCCTCCTTCTTCTCCTCCACTTCATTGTCCAAGTTGTTGCTGGATTGTAGTCAGAATTGTGTGAGTTCGACCGATCATACTCCTTTGATGAAAGTTCGACAAATCATTCAAACTCCACCAAGGGTCCGTGCACATCATGATCACATCAATTGGTTGATGGTTACCGTCGCTGCAACGTCGCTGCTCTCTCTTTCTCCCACTTCTACCTGCCACTGCTCCTGTCCTCCCCCACCTCAGCCAAGTTGCATTCATCAACACTCTCAAGCTATTCTCTGCTCTCAAATCCCTCTCAAATCCTCATGCCGCTCAAGTCCCTTCAATACACCCCCAATCGCCTCAAATTGCCTTCCCTGCAGTACCTCAAGCCGCTGATAGGCTGGCCCTGTGACCAGGTGTGAAATCTTTCAATTTTGTGTCTGTTGTTACTCACTAGGGCCATATAAATGAATAGATCATGCTCCAGAGAGTTAGTGTGAGGTCCGAACATCCAGCTAAGGATATACTACATGTGCTACCTGTAGGCGCTTAGTTGTGATGATGGTACCACTATGGGCCAGATTCCCAAGCAGCTATACTACCTTTAGCGAAAGGTCATCCATCCGTTCTGTGAGGAACTGGGACTTGCCTGCACGATCCTACCAAGGACATAGTTACTGCACGCCATCAAAACAATGGGCAATACACTGGGGACACGATTAGAGTTTGCACAACGTTGCGGTGGTCAAAGTGACCTCGCGCGGCGGCAAGTCTGACACTTCCCAATAAAGCCGATCAGGCTTTTGACAGGAAGTGTCAATGGTTTAACCGGACCGATGATCAGGCCAGCGGAACAGCAACTCCACGCGGCTAAATAGAGATCACCCGGGTCTAGGCACTCACTTATCTAAATCCCAGAAACCATATGGAGCTGTCATTAAACACATGGGATCTGCAGCGCAGTAGCTGCAGATTCGAGTCAGAATGGAGCACGCCACGCGGTTTGTTCCTGGTGTGACTGAGGACAGAGGTCTCAGCCACCATTAAAATAATAAATATACCAGTTTCTTGTGAACTAACTTTCAACAGGACCAGTTTCGCAGCTAAATGAGCTCGGAGTGTTTATCCGACGAGTTCTGAATACCCGTTTGTATTATTTTGTGACCAGATACTGTGATTTCCTTATTTAGATCTCTCGTTTGTATAAATACCCGTAGTTCTCTAGTAGGAAGCGAGTGGATTCTACCCTTTTTTACCCAGAGACCAAGGCTACCAGCTAGGTCCTGTGTGGGAACGTCTAGACTCTATTCAGCACAACTCTAGGAACTTTTAGTTCTTTCAGTTAGCTTACATTGTGGGAATAAATTTGATTTCGATTGATATTTGAACGCGAGACAAGTTGAGAAGTTCGAAAGGACTAATCAAGTGCAAGTTACAAGTCACCAGTACGCGCGAACAAGTTGAACATCGGATTTCTGTGGGGCTGTAACCTTCGTCGTTACTTTGCCATAAGTTTATCAAGCCAGTTACCAGAATATAAGTGCCAGACAAAAACCTATTGATCTTAAGATCACCTTGGAAGTAATTCCAAACCCCTGTTGCCCCAATCCTACTTTCCTTACCCTCTGAGGTCGCGTCAAGTGCCTAGAACGGTCTGGTTGTCCCAAAAATCACCTTTAGCTAAAAACTGCTTTTGCGTTGTAAAGTCCCAAATTGCCACTGCCTAATACCTGGTAGGAACCCCGAACTTGCACGTTTGATAGTTTGAGTTGTTGTGTGTTGTTGGTGTTGTTGGTTGTTCACTTCTGTGTTCAGCTTACATGCTTTATTTCACCAGTGGTTCAATAGTCAGTGTTTCACCGCCCTTCAAGCCCTCTCAGCTCTCGGAGTCCAAGCCCTTCAAGCTCCTCCACGTGTGTCAACCAAGAAAGCATCAAGCTACCTCCCTTCTTGTATCGTTCCAGCTGTCATTCCATGCTTCTTTCCCTTTCATCCCCGGACTCCTGCTGTCCCGCTGCCGATGATTTTAAGGTTCTGGCAGGTCAGCGTGCCACCAAGTGTGCATGCAAGATCGCCGCTGCCATTGCCACTGCCATCCCCGCTGTCCATCGTTTATTGTTTCTGTATAATCTTGCATGCAATATTGTTATTTCCTTTCGACTTTCTATGTGCTTTTGTCCCAAAATTGAGCACAGTTTTTTGCTATCAATACACTGTTGATAAGCCCTTTTATCCGAATATCATCCAGATGACGTCTGCAATCATCACAAAGCAGGTGATGATTGTAGGATCAGAGGTTGGCTTTAAGCGTGGTTGAAGTGCCACCGACCTTATGATGCTTTGTAGTGAATTATGTTGAATGTGGTGTTTGTAAGGGTATGTATGGCCTTATAATAAGTTCCTGCTTTTCGTGATGGCCAGGATCTCCGCCTGATGTAAAAAGTGCTGTGAATCCTCTGATAGTACTCTCCCAGGGACATCTGTTCAGATCTTCTGAAGATATATTTCTCAATCTCTAGCCTCCAGGGTCCATGCGCAGCTATTAATGCCTCCGATTGTCATAATAAAATACTGCCTGGCACATTCAAATTTAATTGTTGGTACATGTTGGGTAGCATTATAAGCAACGAAACAAAATCTAAGGACAGCGAGCAAGCACAATAAAACTATATCATCCTATAAAAAGTAACCAGCTCAAAGAGATAAGAGGGAGGGAAGAAGTTTGATGGGGGTTGAGGGAGTTGTAATGGGCTCGAATTAGGACCTGAGCAAGGCCCAAGCTAGCATACACTTCCCATTTGACCTCAATATTGCCGATGTTGGCGAGGAAGAAGGCTTGAAGCTTGCATTGGGGTTGAAACTGTTTGATGCATTAAAGTATCTTGAGTGCTGTGAACAGGCTCTGGGGCCCATTCAGGGCAAGGCAGTATTTGGGCAGTCCACAGTGAAGAGACTTTGGTGATTTTTGATGACGTAGCAGGGCTGCCGGCCAAATCTTGGGGGCTTGCAAAGGGAGACTTGAGGGGGCAGTGGTTGACATGTATGCTTTAAATCAGCGGAGGGCGACGGGGACGCCAGCGGCTGGGGTCCGAGGAGGGGACAATGGGGACAAGTGATGAAGAGACAATAAAATTGTATGACTTTGTGTTGGGCATTGTTTGGCATCACCCAGATCTGCGGCTGTGCTGCGGCTACCACTTGAATTTCGTAGTTATTCACATGCCACACATGGCAATTTTCTTTATTCTGAGTCAAATCTACATAATATTAATTTACTTCCTTTTTATGTACAAAGGGCTAAATTACAAAGAAGTGTTTGGCATCCTGAAAGAACCTGCCAAACACATGCACCATGACCTGTCAGCAACACAACTGCCTTTCATAGACCGGTAACCGATCTGTCTACAAGAACAAAAGCGTCGGTAGACAGACCGGTCGATCTGGATTTAAATTCCCATGACAAGCGGGCGACCACATGTTGATGCCCCATCACAGTGCGCGCACCGTGCGAGTTCGATTCCCAAGTCGTGCAACCATTTTTAAATCATGTAATGGATGTTTGGGGGGATTATAAATATTTCTATGTGCTCATAGATGCATCTAATAACATCAGGTAAGGTATCGAAAGAGTTTCGTGGCATCTCTATTGAATGGAAAAAAGGCCGCATGGACTGATAATTGAACTGAGTCGGAAATCGCCCGCTGATGCCCAGTGATGGGGCATCAAACGTGACTTGCACATGAGAAGCGGCGGTGCCGCCGCTTGTCCTCTGAATTCAAAGCCAGATCGACCGGTCTGTCTACCAACACTTGTGATCTCGTAGACAGAACGGTCACTGGTCTATGCCTTTCAGGTGTGGCAGCCTTTGCCCCCGGTGTTAGGTGTTCACAATAACCCATTTTTCGTTCACTTTTCCGTCCCTTTTTCTTCATTTTCAGTCAGTTTTTCAGAAACTTGTACTTTTGGATTTTAGACCCTCATGAATGTGTGAATAGAAAAGGGAAAAAAACTGGACAAAAAGGATGAGAACATCAAAAAGGAGAGAAACACTGGTTGAAGATTTCAAGTTTTTCAGTGAAAAAACTGGTGAAAAACTTTACCGATTTTTCACATATTTTTCAACAAAGAAATAGATGAAAAATTCAAGTTATTTTCATGACTTGGAACCAGGGTGAAAAATTCGAAATAATATTTATGATGTTTCTTGCTTGAATAATACTGATATTTCATGCACATTTGCAGCCAAGAATGATGGTAAAAAATTCAAAACCTTTTTCACCGAAAATTCATGAATATTTATAGTTGAGAATGATGGTGAAAAACCCAAAACTTGTTTCACCAGATTTTTCACATGGAAAAGGATAACAAAATGAATGAAAAAACTTCAGTGAAAGGTGGTGTAAAATTTGAAATCAAAACATTTTTCATTATCTTTTATTTTGCATTTTCACTGAAAAATGTGATGAAAAAGATATGATATATAATGCCCCGTTTATCAGCATAAATACAAGTGGAAAAGTCAAATGTTTTCCTGTTATTTTCCACAGGAAAAGAGGGTGGGAAATTTGAAACAATGTTCAAGAATTCAGGTGAAAACATCAAAATATTGATTTGACATTTTACGCAGGGAATGACAATGAAAAATCTGAAATAATGTTCAAAAATTCTACAAAACAAGGGTTTCAAATCTCCCACTGAAGAATTTCTGGAAAATCCTCAACATTTTTCACCAATTCTTTCACTGAAAAAACTTGAAATGTTCACGACTGACGGAGCAAAAGCCCTCAAAGCTATGTTCAGTGCGATCCACGTGCCTTCTGGGAAGGCAGCCGTCTGGTTCAAACGATGATGAAATTCAACCACGACCACACAATCTATGACATGCAATTTCGACCACCTACGTTCCGCCGTGACGACCCGTCCTTCTCCACACCCACTAAGGCGATCCCAGTAATTGTGAAGCACCCAGGGGAGCGGCCCAAGAAATGGGCGAAGGTTGGGATTCTTGGGAATCAGTTCAAGGTCCAGACCCCAGGGTATTCGCGCTCACTGAGCGCATGAGGTCGAAAGCTTCATTTGGGGAAAACAGTGTAGCTGTACATTGTTGTACCATCTCGGTGATTCAGTATGACACACCAGACTTGTTGATTAATGCAAGATGCTGCAATGGACAGATTGAATATTTCTGCTAGTTGTTGTATGGCAAGAGCGCAGCATTATCATCTTTAGGCAAGTGGCTGTACATCAGTTCAGTAGCAACACTAGCTAGAACTGCTCCAAGGGTGCAAGACTGCAGGAGTGGCGATAATCCCAAAGGGCTCCAGCCAAGTTCCAGCAGAGTATATTGTTTGCACGTTGATGGAGCGCACGGCATAGAAGACAAACGTAAGGACCGGAAGGGTGTAGACAATGAGGAGCATCCGGGGACATGATATAAACGAAACAGCTGTGGTGTAAAGGCTTGGTGTGTGTGACCACAAGCCAAGCCATTCCCAAGCCCAAGCCACACAAGCCCACCCCAGCCAAATTCAAACTCCGACTTGCGGGGCAAGCCATTCGGCCAAGCCACTCGGACAAGTCTGAGCTGGGTAGTTATATGATGATTCATGAAGTCAAGATGAATTAAAACGAAAGGAAGTTGGAGTCAGGCTCTAATTGTTTAATAATACTAGTGATCACCCACTTCTGTACTGAGTTCAATTCTACACCAATTCACTTGAAATTAAAATGGGAGATCTGTTGAGAATCCACGTGTAGGCTATTACATTTATAGAGTGTATGCGGAGGATTTGAGTCCAGTATCTTCATTTCATTTCATTATCAATTGTAGTGTGCCCATGTGGCACTTGTACCCAAAACATGGAAGTAGCTAGCTGGCGTGGAGGAAGCTCAAGGGGGGATGCAAATGCGAGGGGACGAGTGCAAGAGCGAGAGTGCTACAAGTGTGTTAATGAGTTTGGGTCATGGTGGGTGTATCATATCAAGCTAAGTAATGAGTCAAGTAAAGAAGTAAAATAAAAATTCAGACTAGTTTGAGCCCGGGAGCTAGAGTGCATAGTGGGGGAGACAACCGGTTTCATGTACAAGGTCCAGGACGGGCTTGGCATTGGCCTTCATGGAGATCAGGAGTCTCAGCAAGAGTCGGGTGGCGCCAAGGTGTTGGACGAGGTGTAGGCGCTGGAGGTGTTGGGCGATAAGCAGGACACACGAGAAGAAGATGTGGGATGGATTTGGGGACGTAACAGTGGGGGCAGTTGGGGGAGGGTGCGAGGTGGAAGCGGTAGAGATAAGCATTTAAGCCAATATGTCCTGTGCACAAGTGCATGACGACTTTGAGTCCAGTACAAAATGAACAGTCCCATTTTGATCACTTTGCATACATGTATCATTCCTCGATCAAAACATGAGCTGCACTCCGGCAACTCTACTGCCCTTCAAATCTGGCCTCAAAAATTAAGCCACTTGGTGATATTCATTTTACTATGCTAGAAATGCTTCCTGCAAAACCCGATCGAAACCGGGCCGCTACTGAAGCCAGGAAGGTGCCATCAAAAAAACTTTGCATATATGTAGGTGACCATGAGTACCGATGGTTTACGGGAACAGATGAGGTCGTGAGGATAAGAGGTGCAGTGTGAAGGGGGAGGTTACAGGTATGCCCAGAGGGCCATATGAATTATGATTGCTCTGCTCTTCACAGAAACCGGTATAATGCCTCTACGAGTTCAACGTCTCCTCCTTGACCTCAGCCACCTCCAATATTTCCTTGGTCTAAACGATGACACTTACACTCACGCCGCTTTGAACAGTTCCATCGAAATTTCCTTTGAAAAGTAAAAAGTCGTGTGCTAACGAGATACGACAGCCTCGAGAGTCCCTGACCTCGAAACTCCGGAAGGTCCGGCACGATCTAACGAAGAGAAGTGCTCTGCTTTCAAGAAACAATTCTTCCCTGATCCCCCTCCGGCAGATCTCGACGACGTCGACGACTCCGAGTACCCGGATCCGGAACCCAGCCCCGACGTCGAAGAGGAGGAGGTCCGCAAGGTGCTCCACAAGCTCCCGCCGCTGAAGGCGCCGGGTGGATCGTGGGTCCCCAACCTCGCGCTGCAGCGAACCTCCTCCCTCCTTGTCCCAATACTCACGAAAGTGGCTAATGTGTGCCTTAAATTAGGTTATCACCCCAAGCTCTGGAAAAATTTCATCACGATCACGCTACGCAAACCCGGCAAACCCGATTATACCATCCCCAAGGCCTACCGCCCCATCGCTCTCGAAGAGACGATGGCAAAGGTGATCGAGTCGGTCTTCGCTCGACGCCTTGCCGCGTACTCCGAACGCGAAGGGATGCTGCCTGCCAACCACTTTGGCGGCCGTCCCGGGCGCACGACCACGGACGCGGCGCTCTTCCTGGTGCAACGCATTAAAAACGCGTGGCGCCGGAGTCGCGTTGTCTCTGTTGTGTTCATGGACATTGCGCAAGCATTTCCGTCGGTTAACCACGAGCGCCTCCTACACAATCTGCGCAAGCGGGGTGTGCCGGAGAACCTCGTTCGATGGACGGCAAGTTTTCTAATGGACCGGCACACACACCTCAAATTCGACGACTTCACGTCCCCGCTTCTAGCCGCTAGCATGGGCATCCCGCAGGGCTCCCCGCTCGCCCATTCTCTATCTGTTTTATTCAGCGGACTTGCTCGAGATCGTTGATCCCAAGGCGCGTGATCGATTCATTGCAGGATACATTGACGACACCATGCTAGCAGTGGAGTCCGACTCGGTCGCGGAGAATATCACCAAGCTCAACGGTATCATGCCCGACACTTTCCAGTGGTCGAGGACACACGCGTGCTCCTTCGACCTCGGGAAGTTTCAGCTCGTCCATTACACAAGAAACCCTAACCGCTACGTCCCTGCCCCTCTCGTTACCCCAGCTCACACCATACAGGCGTCGGAGAGTGCCACGTACCTCGGCCTCATTATGGATCGCGCGCTGCAT
>JARKIE010000827.1:0-22885 GCA_029378255.1 Mycena rosella
CTCGTAATTAAAAACCGTTCAACCCTCGAGAAAGTGCCCTGAAACGTTCCGACTCCTCAGCACCAAGCTCCAGGCGTCTATATATACATGACTTAGATAAGACTCAGGATAAGGATATGGCGGATAAGGACTCCGTTAAAAACAAAACAATAAGGTTAATTGAATGCGGGCAGCGGCGAAACAAGTATGTAGTACAATGCAGGAGATAACAGACGAAGGAAGAACAAAAAATTATGCCCACCGGAGGCTGTGCACCCTGAGATTTTGTCCGGCCGCGGGATCTAGCATTTGGCAGCTGGGTCCCAGTTTTTGTTCATTTAGGATTTAGCCTGGGGAGTCTAAATCTCAAAATTTCGTCCGAAACCGGGGTCCTCGCGTAACATGGTGTGAATAGTTGGTTGAAATAGTACAGTACCTGTCCTCAAGATGGATAACGAACTCCCTCCAGCGGCACATGAATGTTGGTAAGGACCGATAGTGGCGCGCCATTGTCCGTTAGTTGGAGCTGACATACATTTATGGCAGGGGTGATGTATTCATCTTGAACTCTTTCCGAGTTATATACCCGCCGGTGGAAAGTCCGCTGGCGGCCACCAGTGGACACCGTTGGCCTTTGGCGGCCGATGGCTGATATCATGCTGCATTGTTCCGTGATGGGTCTCACGGGCCAGTTGGTGATCTCCGAGGATCTCTATCGGACCTTGTCGGCCTTAGCACCTGTGCTTTCCTCTCGACGGCTCTCGTCCTCCACTGGTTTCCACTGAATTCCACTGTGCCCTACTGTACCTGTTTCATGTCCCTATGGTTCCGCGGGGATCCGCTCGATAACTTATAATCCACATGGCCACCGGCCCGCCAACAACTATATATTCCCTTTTCCCCCGTCACGCCAGTGTAAGCCACTGGGTTCCAGTGACCATACATATACTACCGGTATTCAATGGAGTCCATCGGGTCCCACTGCTGGCCTACCCGCAGCTAAAACTGGTTCACAAGGGGTGCATATCTACGTTAATTTTCGGTGGTTCATTGGGATTCTGAACATCAGTAACTATTACAGGTTGTAGAAGCTTGTGAGGTCTCTGTAAAAAGCTGATGCTCAGTGGTAGCTGATGGAATTCAATTGGTTTCTGGGTCGAAGCCCTTTGAAACACGCTGTAAACCAGTGCATGATGTTGGAGAATGGCGGAATCCAGTGGAGCTGCAATCTTACCAGGTCCACTGGAGTGTAATGAATCGGAACGGTATGCAGCAACGTCCATTGTAGCCGAGTGGTCCAATGGAATACGCCGGTGTGCATTGATGTGCATTGGCAATCGGTGGACGAAACAAGGACCACGAGGGATATTGATGGTTATTTCATTGAGTCTGCATTGATTGGACTCCAGCGAGCTCCACTGGAGATCGGTTGGGGGCAACAGGCACGATTGCTCCCCAGTGAACTCCAGCGGACTCCACCGGAGGACAGGCGGGCGACCATTGGTTGCCGCTGCCGAACGTTGCCGTCCACTGCCGATCACGGGAGTTTCCACCCCCGTGTATATTACTGCTCTTTCCCTACATTCAGCGGGCCGGTAGCCGAACCTCGGCTAGGCGGCTCCACGAGATCCTCGGCCCACCTCGGCCCTCGGGAGTCGGAGCTGATGCGCGCCGATGCCTCCTTCGCTTAGCTGCACCGTGGGGAGCCCGCTGCTCAGACCTCGCCCCACCGCCTGCCCTCAATAGCATTCTGTACCTCACTCAATGTTCTTACGGCCTCTGCAAATGCAATCATCACTCACTGCGACGGGTCACGATTTATTTTCATTTTTAAATTGTGGCGATTTCAATGCCGATTGACTGCCGACCGGCCATCAGGGTTGACCCGCGCTGAGCCAAAAGTGTTTTCATTTTCAAGTGTAAGGACGGTATTTGAGCGCAAGGGATGGCTAGCTCTAATTGAGGTGTGGCTAAGTTTATATAGGTGTGGGGAACCGTGTGGAGACACCTCGCCAGACTGAGCCATATGCGGCTGATGGGCTAGCCGTATGTGCGTGGCAAGGCTCGGCGCAAGGGTGTCGGGATTAAAATTTCGGATATCGGGTTAGGGGGGAGGGTTCCCCCGATGTGGCAGTGCACCCTGCACTTCCCCATACGGTCGCGAGCGGTTGTTTGTTCGTGAATCAGTAGACAGACATCCCCCCTCTTGGTTTTCACCGCTCCGTGGCCGTTCGCAGCCGGCCGTCCTGATCCCCGCCGAGTCCCGCCAAACCGACACCGAGCCCCCGCCGATCCGACCTGAGGCTACGCCTCCACCGAGGGCTGGAAAAAACATTTTACCCCACATTTTGAATGGGGTCCGAGGGGAAAGTGTAGCACTTGAAAAATGAGTGGGAGAAGGGCCCTCCGAGGCCAGAAGCTCTTAAACCTGAGTGTTTATAATGTGCAAGAGTTTACAAAACCAACAAGAAACGTTGTGGAAACACTCAAGAAACACTTGCGAAACACGGTCTTGATAGCATCAGTTGCATTTGGAACCTGTTGATCATGTGGCGGTGACCCTGCACATGACTCGGAGCCGCGGCCCGGTGCTAGGGTGGAAATCTCCTTCCCTGTATGGGAAGAGTACGGAGGGAGGGGTCCCAGAAACAAACATTTCGACTCGAGCGACAGGTGAGTCGTGTCCAGTAACCTGCAGATCTCTGTCAATTACGGGGACTAAACGCCGGTAGGGGTGACGCACCATAATGATAGGAAGCCGACCTGGAGGCCGAGTCGGTCAGCGCATGACTGGCGGGAAGTAGCAAGGCACGCACGGAAATTTGTACAGCCGCCCATCGGTCGGGTAATAGTGAAAGTAGAAATACACCTGGCAGGGTGCTGACGCCAAAAAGGCTGAAAACGCATATGCACTTCAGTACGATGCAGTGAACGAGCCTCAGAGGGCGCTCAACGCACATGCAGGAGATCGCCATACCCAGGCACACCGCACCGAGTGTGTTCCCCAGCGTCGGGGCTTGCGTGCTGTAGACCGACATGGGGGGAGGAAGCAGTCTTGCGCACAACGCCCGTGAGAAAGACAAATATAAGGGAAAAAGCGATCGGGGCCGCTTCTCCCCGCGCATCGCATTTGTTAATGCGATTTCAGAACAGGGTTGACTACCGCGTGCACCGCGTGGTCCCTCGCCCCAAAAAATACAATGTGGCGCAGATGACTCGGTACTTGATCCTCAACGGGGGGAAACAGGCCAACACTGCACGAATGCCGTACAGACCCAGCTGAGCGAGGCAAAACTGCAGCGCATATTTCTGTGTTGTGTGTGCACTGTGCCGATATCCGTTTTTCGAAACCCGACACCCCCTTGGTTCGGCGAGGCGACAGTCTGGCTAGGAGGGTCCTGAATCAATCCTGAACGCAGTGTTTGCTGCCCCGGGGCTTTGGTATAATAGTAACTCTATTCCTGGTAGTAAGTATTCTAATCCTTCAACGAGAACCCAACAAGAGTTTCACGCCTCCCGTGAGTTGATTGATTGATAATAGTGGCTTCATTCCTCCCATCTTCCAAACTCCGGTGCTTAACCCACGGGCGTAAAACTTGCCGTTCTGAAGATCTACGTCGGATGCCCGAGACTGGATGTATTTCTTGTGAATCACGTCCTCTGCAGCATACACATCTCATTTCCGAACCAAGATCACTAGAACTTTCAGTCCTCAATTATGGCTTTAAAAACGATCCGATGGTCAAAGCACAGAATAGCAAACCGCAATTTGGCTCTGGTTTCCGATTCCATGCTCAGACGGCTTTGAAGAGAAGAGAGAAATTTGATTAAATCCGCTACGTAGACCCTAAATTATGCTACTCTCTAGAGGAGCTTGATGAGACCCGAGCAGGCGTCGTTGCAGTTATACCCTCATCTGTCAGCAACGCACTGGACGTAAACGACACCATCCTCGATGATGGTCTCGATGGTGCTGTTGGTTTTTGCGACGACACGCAACTTGAACCTCTTGGTTTCGATGACCTCCTGGAGACCCTCCTGGAGCATTTCATCGTCCTTGAAGCCTGGAGCACGACGAGTCAGCAAGAGAAAACTGAGGAAATTGAAGAGGTGCGACACGAACCCTGGCTTTCAAGCTGGTACTTCATGCCTTGGAAGTACTTCATGGCGGTCGCGCCGATACGCGCCTGCCAGGCGTTGTCCTTGAGCGCCGCGAGCGCCTTGTAGATCTCCTTGGGGTCGAGGGTGACTTCCGTGCCGACGAGCTTGTTGATTTCCTCGCGGAGCTCGTCAATTTCCCCCTCGAAATCGTTCTCAATCGAACTCTTGGCGGAGAGGGAGCAGCCCTCGCGGGGCGCCGACTCGATGGCGGGGAGCATGGTGTCGTTGAGCTAGCTCTAAAAAAGGAAGATGAATAAAGTCTTGAGTGTGCAGATCAAGTCCTCGTTGTAGCCGAGGCGGTCGTGGCGGAGAGGATGGGATACACGCCGTCCTTCAAGGATCTCGGAGGTGATGGTCTCGCCCTTGTCCCCGAGGGGGTTCCCCTGGAGGCTGTGTCAATAAAGGTTGGCACAAGAATAAACAAGACTTAGAGCGAGGATGACCGCGGCCTGAGTGACGGCCTCGTTGAAGAACGCCTTGCCATTGTCGTCGAACTTGTCCATGAAGTTCTTGATGGCCGAGATGAAGCCCTCAACATACCTGGCAGATGAATATGAATAATATGAAGCACAAACAAAATGAGAGTGCACACCTAGAGAAACAAGTGCCGGCGGAAGTGTTTCCCTCCTCGGCATACGCCCAGACTTCGGCGGCGTTGATGTTGATGGTGAAGTCTGTCCCGACAAGCTCCTTGATGCGAGCCTGGAAATCCTCTTTTGGCGTCGAAGTTGTCGCGGACAGCGAGAAAAGTCATTAAAAAACTGTTGAAGGAACAGGGAAATAAACTTGCTATCTTTGCGCACGGCCAAAGGGAGTTTGGCGACGGCAGGCTTGGGAGCGAAGGGGACAACTTTGACCATTTTGAGTAGGTTGAGTAGAGGAGAAGATGTAGTGGAGGGAGAGGATGTTGAACACGACCGGTATTCGCCAGTTGAAGTACATTTTCGCCAAGTGACAACTCCTTTCAGCTCCTGAGTCGAACTTGAAGAGATGGTGTCAGGGTCAACAGCGGATCATATTCGCTGAAATGGAAGTGGGTTTAACAAGACGCGACCACGTGCGTGAAACATGAGTCAATCGAGGAAAGAGGTTTTCCCCACATACTGAGCTGCCATGGTCATTAGATATGTTGTTACGACTCACCCACCTGCCGTTATGTATGTGCTATTCACGTCGAATGTTAAGGTACATTTGACAGGGGATGTCTCTCCGTATCTTGAGAACTTCGTGAAAGAAGTGCTGCGGCTGCGCGGGCCCGTGGGCTTCACGATCCGGGAGACGATGCGGGACGACGTGATCCCGCTGTGCCGGCCCTGCACAGAAAAAAAGGGGCGCGTTCAGTACAGCGTGTCTGCAGGCAGCCGCGACTGTAGTCTTGCTGCGTTTATTACCGGGTGTTTAGAGTCGCGAAGGGCCAGACGATATACGTTCCGATCCTTGGCGTTCATTGTGACACGGAGCTGTGGGGCGCGGATGCAGGAGAATTCAGGCATGGTTTTCCAGCGTATCCGAAGACCCTGGCTGATTTGGCTGTCAGGCCGGAACGCTGGGACGCGCTCCCGCAGAACGTGAACGATATTCCGGGCGTCTACTCGAACCTCCTCGCGTTCCTCGGCGGGCCGCACAACTGCATCGGCGCCAAGTTCTCCCTAGCTGAGTGCGTTCACTTTATTCTTCTTGAAGTTCTTATTTTCCACTCTCCATCTCTTATCTGATCTTGTGGCAGGATGAAAGCGCTGCTGTTCACTCTTGTGCGCGCGTTCGAGTTGGAGATGGCTGTGCCGAATGATGATGTGGAACGCACGACATCACCTGTGGGGAAGCCGTTTGTGCGGAGCGAGAAGGAGAAGGGTACGCAGATGCCGTTGCTGTTGAAGAGTTGCAGTCTGGGTCCGTGAATATTACGTGGTTTCAGTCAGGGTTCAAGTGTATCAACAAGCGTTTTGAGGACCTTCAACATTTTGTAGCAAGTTTCTGTTCGGTTTCTGTACCTTTCTGTATTCCTGTGGTTTGTTACGGATGATGAGGGTGGGTGCGGAGGGAACCTTCCATAAGTTCCGGTTCCAGTGAACATCAACTTCGGCATCAGTTCTCCACGTGCTCCCTCGCCCAATTCGAGTCATTTGAATTTACGTAAAAAAAACTTCTTTCTCCTCCCACCGCGACCATGGTCGAATCGCTCGTACACCTGAACCAGTCGATTTTCGTGGTTCCCTCATTCACGCTGGAATGCGGCAGGGAACTCCGCGACGTCCCCGTTGCGTACAAAACCTGGGGCACGCTCAATAGCGCCAGGGACAATGTCATGATTATCTGGTAGGTGCTCTCTCGTCCGCGCCGCTGACCCTCTGACGAGCCGAATACTTGACCATTACAAGTCACGCATTCACGGGGAGCGCTGACGTGGAGGACTGGTAGGATAAGAAAGTACCGCCCCTGGATTCGCGCTCACCGTGATTCTGCAGGTGGGGTCCGCTCATGGGACTCGGGAAGGCCTTTGATCCGTCGCGCTTTTTTATTTTCTGCGCGAATGTGCTCGGTTCGCCTTATGGGTCTGCGTCTCCCGTCACCACCAATCCAGACACGGGTAAGCCGTATGGACCGGAGTTCCTGCGACGACGATCAGGGACGATGTTTGGTTTGTACTCTGCTCTTTCGCGGCGCCCAGCTGAAGGCTCGACTTTTTCTTCTGCAAGGATACATAAACGCGTTCTGGATCACCTAGGCGTCGAATCCGTTGCGGTTGCGATTGGAGGCTCCATGGGCGGGATGGCCGTTCTCGAATGGCCGCTCTGCACGCCCGACGGTTATATTCGCCACGTCATTCCGTAGGTCACTTTATTTCTTATTTCGTACTCGAATTTACGGCAACCCAGCATGGCCACATCTGCCCGCCATTCCGCGTGAGTTCATTGTCTCGGCAACTGCGTTGATTCAAAAACTCCACGAGATAGGTGGTGTATCTCGTGGGGAGAAGCGCAGCGCCAGAGCATCTACAGCGACCCAGGCTACGAGGAGGGGTTTTACATCACTCAGCCTGCGTCGGGGCTCTCTGCCGCGCGCATGAGCGCGCTGCTGACATACCGCTCGCGGGACTCGTTCGAAAGCCGCTTCGGGCGCAAGTCACAGGCTCATGCGATCGCAGCCACGCCCACGCCGCCGGTCTCGCCCCCGCCGTCCGCAGAGCACGCACTCACGGCGCACAACGACGGGCATCGCAACGCCGGGATCCGCAGCAGTACTCAATCACTCGCGCCAAGGCCCCCGCTGTTCTCCGCGCAGTCTTATCTGCGCTATCAGGGCACCAAGTTCACCGCGCGCTTCGACGCGAACTGCTACATCCACATCACACGCAAGATGGACACGCACGACGTCGCGCGCGGGCGCGTCACGCCCGCGGTCGACGACATCGTAGCGCTCGCGCGCGTGCTGTCGACGCTCCCCCCGCGTGCGCTGGTTATCAGCGTCGCGACGGACGGACTGTTCACGCCGACGGAGCAGCGCGAGCTCGCAGCGCACATCCCCGGCGCGGAGCTCGTGGTGATCGAGTCGCCCGACGGGCACGATGGGTTCCTGCTCGAGTTTGCGCAGATCAATCGGTGTGTACTGCGGTTCCTGAGGCGCGAGTTTCCGGAGTTGTATAAGGGGGATGAGGAAGAGAGCGAGGGGGCGCTTGACGCGGGGGCGTTTGAGGTGACGAAGACGAGTGTGTTTGGCGAGGCGGAGGCGGACTTTGTTAACTGGTAGGGATCTTGCCTGCACATTAATATGAAACCTGTTCTCAGATTACGACCAACCAACCATGCGACTAAGGCTTGGTCTTGATCCTCTCCCCGGGCCCCCGCTCCTCAGCTGTATAGAAAATGAACTCCAATCCCGGCGGCCTAGAGATTCGACCCTCTCATTTGACCGCGTTTGGTACTTCTCGCCATTCAGTGGCATCCTGTAAGTACAAGAGGGATCTTGCACCGCCTTTCAAATTCGTACGCCGTCAGCTGCCATCAACGCGCCACACCATTTTGATGAAGAGCGGTGCGCGCCGCGTTCCGCGGCAAACTGACACCGCCTCGCGACTCCTTTAAGAACTCGAGCGCGTCTTGGTTCCAACTCCCATCTTTTCCTCCCGCCATCATGTCCTACTACCCAAACCAGCCCCCGCAGCCCCCCGGATACGTGCGTGCTCACCTCGCCATGTTCTGACGCCGAATCCGACGCCAGATCTAGCCGCAGCCTACTAGCTCTTACCCCCAACCACCTGCGCCAGCCGGCTACGCCTCTCCCCCTCCCCCGGGCGGTTTCGTGCGTGTTTTCCGCTAGGCGTTCGGAAGTCCGCTCACATCAATCGATCGCAGGTGATGCCGGGCCAGGGTCAGTCGCCACACGTACGCCGCCCTTTCGTTCGCGACGAACTCGAGCTAAGCTTTCACAGGGGATGCCCCAAGGGATGCCAGGCCATTCTCCCTACGTATGCCGCCCTTGTGTTCGCACCGAGTTTGATCTAATTTCCCGCAGGGGATGCCCCAAGGGATGCCCGGCGGGGGGTACTCCGCCCCCAGCGCGCCCGGCCAGTCAGGCTACGTGCGTGCCGCGATTCCGATTCCCGTCCGATTGTGATATTGACTTGTTGCACAGGGGCCGCAGCACGCCGGCCCCAACCAAGGATACGGTGGGTTGCCTCCGATGCCGGGCTTCCCCTCTGCGCAGGACTCGGCGGGTTTCCCGTCGGGCGCCCCACCTTCGATCTATCCACAGCACGTTCCCGCCCCGGGCTTCGGCGCGCCTTCAGGTCCTGCGTACGGTGCGCCGGTTCCTGGGCCATCGTACGGCGCGCCTGCCTCTGGCCCACCGTACGGCGCACCCGCCTCTTCCCCGTACGGCGCGCCCGCTTCTTCCCCGTACGGCACGGACTCGGCGGGTTTCCCGTCGGGCGCCCCGCCCTCGACCTACCCACAGCAGCCCGCCCCGCCCTTCGGCGCGCCGGCTCCTGGACCACCGTACGGCGCGCCTGCCTCTGGTTCCCCATACGGCGCGCCTGCAGGTCCTGTGTACGGTGCCCCGGCTGCCTCTGGATCCCCGTACGGCGCACCCGCCCCCGGGTACGGCGCGCCCGTAGCCCACGTCGACGCATATTTCAACTCTCCGACGGTCTTCTACCGCGGCATCGCGATCCACGACCCCCAGTCCGCGGGCAGGCTCGCCGTGCCCCTGGACCACCAGGTGACCAGCGCGATCCAGCGCGACATCGCCGCCATCATCGCAAGCAAAGGCAGCGAGAAAAAACGTGCGTCGCTGTTTGCTGTTCTGCGCACTCCTCCCTTCACCTCGCTTGCGTTTCGCGTGAACCTGACTATTTTTTCTCTCTTTGGGAGATAGTGATCGCGACGCTGACGCGCCTGGGCCCGCTGAAGATGGAAGTCGTCATCCAGGAGTTTCCCAAGCACAGTCACAAGGGCAAATCGCTCATGCACCTCGTCGAGGAGAACACGAACGGCTACGTCAAGTGCGTCGCTGCTCCCGCGTGTCCCTGAATGAGTGATTGACCGCCGCACAGGAAAGGGCTCATGGGCCTCGTCCTCGGGCCACTGCAATACGACGCAACGCAGGTCTACGACGCGATCGCTGGTGCGGGGTGCGCATTCCTCCTCTCCTTTCCTTCCCCTGCCTGCGTACTCACGTAACCGATTACATTATTCGACACAGGACGAAAGAGAAGCTCCTCAACGAGATCGTGCTTGGGCTGAGCCCGTCGGACGTCGCGCTCCTCGCGGTGATGTACCGCCAAAAATACAACAAAGTGCTCAGCGACCATGTTACGGGCGATCTGAAAGGCGATACGAAGAAGTGTGCGTTTTTTTTTTTGATATTCCGATTCCTGTTGCATGCCGTCCCTTCCCTTGTTCCTTTCCGATTTTCTGCCATCGGGGTCCAGCCCTTTCCTCCTTCATCCTCTGTCTTTGCCTGTGTATGGGTCGGAGCTGAATTTTCTGACATTCGGTATTTCGCAGTGTTCGCGCTGCAGCTCGCCCCAGGCCGCTCGTTCGCTACGGCGTCCGACGTAAGCGCCGACGCCAACAGCCTGCACAAGGCCGGCGACGGGAAGTTCATGGGGAAGGACGAGGTGCGCGCACCTCTGTCCTCTTTTCTCTGTTCTCTGTGCAGCAATTACTTGCTCCCACGAGTGATAATTGATAATTAGATGTGATGCTAACCACCGCACGCAGGACACGATCTTCGCGATACTCATGGAGCGGCCGTACGCGCACCTCAAGCAGGTGTCGCTCCGGTATCGCGAGCAGCACAAGAAGTCGCTGACGGATGCGGTCGAGTCTAAGTTGTGCGTGTCTCCTTCTGGCTTGTCTTCTTAGCACCCGGTGCTGCACGGAGCGGCGCTGAGCTGATCGCGATTCATTTTTATTATAGCCGCGGCGACGCGGAAGACGCGCTGGTGTGGCTCGTGCGCGGCTTCGAGACGCACCGCAAGCACCCGCACCTCGACCCGGCATCGGTGCGCGAGGCGGAGATGCTCGAGCAGACGATGAAAGGCATGGGGACGAAGGACGAGCTGTTGCTCATGCGGTGCGTTTCTCTCTTCCCCCCCTCTCCTATTTTTCGGCCTTTGGTTGCTTGCCTCCCACCCTCTTCGTTCTCCCGTTTTCGACAAGCCGACGTACTGACGCGCTTGGCATGACAGGCTCCTCCGCGCGCACTGGTCCCGCGGGCGCATGGCCGATGTGTGTGCCGCGTACAAGGGGGTGTACGGCAAGGCGCTCAGCGACCGCGTCAAGGGCGAGACGAGCGGCGCGCATGAGGATCTGCTGATGGCGCTTATCCAGTGAGGTGCGTTTCTTCCGCGTGTGGGAAGCAGGAGAGTAGTATGTTGGCCGGGGATGGGGTGGACGAAGTGTATCGTGACATTTCGTCTCTGTACTCAGTTGTGGCCCTATGTATATGGGCGATCGCCCATACGCCCTATTTTTGCAGTTTCGGGTGCGAGAGGATTCCGCGAACCGCGGGGCAAAGGAGGGTACTTACAATGGAATCCTTAACGACTGATTCGAACACGGACCTCACTTGGGGCTAATGGATACATCCTCTCGCAGCATGTATATGGAATCTAATCCTACGTGCACAATATTAATCACACCGCGAAGATGGAACTCTCCGGTTATTCTGGGCAGGTCAGCGGTGTTGATGCACATTGCCTACTTAGGGCCAACTGGAATACTTCAATGGAGGGACGGGTGGTGCATCCATCGATACAGACCCCACTCCCTCTGGAACAAACTTGAAATTGGGGCTTCCAAACCCAACTCAAGGGGCGAATAACAGTATCATACCGTACCCTGGCCATACCATCAGGAGCAATCGGAGCGACTTTTTCAGCGTCTGGAATCGGAATCAAGCCAGTGGTAAGTTCAAATTGACAATTATAATTCTCGGCTGCTCACAAAAGCGGATGTCCCAGATATGAACGGTGCTGTCCAACGCGTCGTTGGCCTCCGCAGTGTTGACGAAGCGCTGCTTCCTGCTGGTGTGTGCGCCGACGAGTGCCATGAGGTCGCGGACTATTAACTCCATGTCGGCGAAGCAGGCGACGAGCTTTGGGACCGGGTCACCGGGCTAAGGAGCAACCCGTCAGACGCGACGTTTGCTGGCGTCAGCCGACCAATTTACGCCTTCACACGCGGTCCCCGGGACATGTGAATTGCAGGAAGAGACCATTGGAGGTCGAAGATAAGGTAAGGGAAATATCACCTACAACGCCGAGCACGTCAGCGCAAGCAACAGTTCAACGCGCAGATGAAAATTGAAGAAACAATGGATTGCTGCAGAGTGGAGCCTCGCGACACTCACTACGACCCCTCGCTCCCGTCCGCGAAGTACGTCCAACTCACGGAGAGGATGCCACGTAAGCTTGCGGTGATCCTCCTCCAGCTTTGCATCGGCTCAACAAACACCTACATCGAATCAAGCGACTCCCCCATCTGTCCCTGCTGCCACCGAGAAGACGAGAGAGTGTTCCACTACCTAATGCACTGCCCCGCCCACGCCAATGCCCGCGCGGAACTTCACCGCCTCGGGGGCCGAGACGCTCGCGTTCTGGACAAGCTCCTCACCCAGCCGAAGCTCCTACCCCTCCTGTTTCAATTCATCGCTTGCTCAGGACGGTTCCGCACCGTTTTCGGCGAGATACCGGTCCTCCCGCCTTTCGAGAACCCCACGCGCAGGGAGCGCTTTGCCGAACTTGCCGCCGTCATACTGCCCGCCGCGATAGCACCTTTACGCCTCCCGCGGAACATTGGGCCGGACTGGGTCCCGCCCGTGTAACCATTTATCTTATATTCTTTATTCTCTTACATTAATTACAGTCATACCTATAATTGCGAGACTTCCTCGCTGGGGGCGCCCCATGCGCGCCCCGAGTGCTACCGCTCGAATACTCCATACAGAGAAGAGAACTGGTCACGCAACAGAGGGGAAATAAAACTGAATTAAAAATAAATAAAACGCCGAGCACGGGGTCCTGCAAGCTGAGATGATAATACGCCCTTTAGTGGGAACTTGAAGTTTAGTGGGGAGTTTGGAAATTTAAGCTGAAGCCTACGTGGAGGTCGCCGGGGGAAACGTTGAGCTGTGCAGGGAGGGGCGATAGGATTCCAACGATGCTCTGCGGCGCTCCCGTTGTTCTCCCCACATGTCACCTCGGTGGGGTCCTAGAGCATCGAACCGTCCGCCCCACCGTTCGGGCTCCTGGCAGTTTTCAGCGCGTTTGAATATGTCCCTGTATGGGAGGCAATGTGATCTAATAGAAGTTTGTGTAGAGACTTGCGCACGCACCAGCGTCGTGGAACGCAAGGCGCACGGATGCGCGCGCGGTAACCCTGGGGTGCCTTGTCGGTTGTTCGCAGAGCTGATGCCGTGTCCTGCCGTGCTAGACTGGCTGACGTGGACCGTGTACGCGAGATCGAAAATCGAGGACCGCAGATCATGATGCAAATGTAGGACGACGGCGCATCACCTTCGCGGACATGCTTGATTTGTTCTCAAAATGCATACATAGCTTTATCTTGTCTCTACGCTGAAATGTTTGTTCGCCATGTCCACGCGATAATTTTGTTGAATGGCAATAACTTTGACAGGCGGACGGCAGACCTTGCGACTCCGGGTGCGGTCTTCAGGGAAGGAATCTACAGAAAGCGATCGTTCTTCGCATATACGCATGGGCGGCCAAGACGCATCGAGCTTTCTTGAACCACACCCGTACCTCGCTACGTGCGTGAAACATTTAGGATGGACGGGTACGCTTGTGGAATATGCTGAACCCCCTAATGTGAGTCGACGCTATGATTGGCAGCGGCTCCGTGGATGCGATTCCGACATCGGGCCCGGATATCGCCAAGGAGAGAAGCGCCGGACCGAGTTCTTGTCTGGGGAAGTGCGGGGACCACAAGGCTTATCAAGTAGAAGCACAGTACTAGCGCGGTGACAGTGAAGCGGCGTAGCATACCGAAATCGCGGATTGGCCGGAGACCCGAGCCCGTAGAATCAGACGTTGCACCAATTCATGAGATAGGTACCGATTCAGGGGCGGGGATAGTGCCGTACACCGAAGGTTTGTCCCTTTCCAATTAGTGCGATTTTATTGGGTGGATGGGAGCCGAGCTGATCACTTTCTCATACCATTAACTAATAGTATCTTCTTCGATCTGAGATGAACGACGTGGGTCGGAATTAAATCAGGTTGGTCACATTTTTTAGCGGGCCTAAAATATTCAGCATCTGCTGAGAGAATATTCATGAATTCAGCGGGAACGTCTAGTGACCCGAAATAGGAATGTTCACATTCTCCGAGAGTCTAAGGGAACGGGAGAGATACGCGCAAGCATCAACGATAAGAGCGCAATTCGCGTGAAATTCTGCTGCCTCTATAAACATATGGCATTGCTAAATTCCAAACATGGAAAGATAAACGGGCGCACACTCTAGCCGCGGAAACCTTTGCTGGACTTGTTGACCAGCGCGTCACAATTCAAGACGGTCCCGCAGGCCGCTTGGATGTTCGGACTGACCTGGCCCAGGCCAACTCATTTCGTGCACACGGGAGCCACGGGAGTGCTATGGCTGCAGAGGGAATACGAGCTTCAGAACATGGGCGAGAACCAGGCCCGTGGACTGAAAATTGCATTTCCAGAATAGCGACGGCGCGCGGGAGTAATTCAAGTTCAATTTTGGCTCTTGTGCCAGGAATAATCTGAGTCTCATTGGGAGAAAGAAGAAAATAGGCCTTCTATATTGCGCCACTGGGGATTATCAGCCCACGGAGGCATATCTGAAGTCGCCATTCCGAGGAACCGTGAGAGACATCGGCTAGAAGCAGCAAACCGTGGTCCGGAGGTCCCCGTTCGGGCATGGCAAGGCTTATCACGGAGAAGCATGGTGAAGCAATAGAAAAAACCGAGATCGCGGATTGGTAGGAGACCCGAGTCCGTAGAATCAGGCATTGCACCAGTTGATGAGAGGCAGGTACGGATCCAGGGACGGGGAGAGCGCCCGGGACCGGGCTTTGTCCCTCAAAATCAGTGAGATTTCATTGGGTGCATGTCTAATTATGCGTCCATCTCAGTGATGAACATTCGACGGGTAGAAATGGCTTGGCACTTGAGACACTCTTCTGGGAGCGAGGAAACTGTTGGGGACTGTGGCAGCTGCCAATGTGTCAGTCAGCGAACCAAGCAAGAACTTGAAGGACCCGTCCTCCGGGTCCCGGCGCTGCCGGTGGTCGGCGCCCGAGTCGCACGACTTGCGCCAGATGGGAGTCTTGGTGGAATGTGGTGGAGGTCAAGGTCAAGGTCAGAGGATCATAAATGATGCATTGATGATCTCCGGCTTTCGAGTCCCGTAGTGAGGTTGAATGCTCCGAAGTGTGCCGGGTGATGTTTTCAGACGGCAAAGGGCCGGCAGTAGAAGCACTTTTCTATTTAGATGTATCTGAATACGCTCAGCGCGTATCGTATTATATCGTATTCATCTTCACTCGTATTCGTATTTTGAGGAGTGGGTGACTTCCCGTAAGCATAGATAATTCCCGAGAATATTTATTCTCTTGCCCCCGCCACTGCCGAAGCAGCTGTCAGGACCCCATCAATGGGCAACCCAAAAGCGTTCAAGATTTATTCTGAATCTAAGAAAGTTTGTAGGGGGGGTCCCTACCGCCCTACAGATTTCATCAGACGGAATAAAATGTTTTGGCATCAGTTGATCACCCTTCACCCTCTTCGGAGTGCATTCCGGCTCTTCTCCAAGGCTGAAGATAGGTTGAATTTATTTATTCTTCTTTATGGGAATGCGGGTCTGTGGTAGACGACTTGAATATCTTATGGTTTGATGTCATCGCTGGCACTCTCAAACAAGCTCAGAAATGCGCGAGGAATATTCTATGCTTACGGGGAAGTCATCCAGTCTCAGAGCCGTATTATATCCATATTCACTTGGATATATTCAAAATATATATTTTTGGCCAGCACTAGGCTAGAATACAAAACGAGGCAAAGTCTAACGGTTATGGTATAGCAATAGAGAAGGTCCGCATTCCGTATCCGCATGGGCGACAGTGAAACCAAGACCGCACGAATCTCCGCCCGAACCAACGATCTACTCCCTTATCCCAACGACTCCCTCCCGCATCCCACCAACCCACCCCTCACCCCAGCAAAAAGAACCCCGCCATCCCCCCGCGCAGGCGCCCCAACCGCCAGCGCACCGCGCCCAGATGCGCGCGCCGGCAGTCCGCGCACAGCGTGTCGCCGAACGCGTCGTCGCGCAGCATCACGTCAAGCGCGCGCACGAGCCACGTGCTGTGCGGCGCGCGCGCGTCCGGGGCGAGGCGTGCGCGCCAGTAAGCTGCGCGCGGGGCGGCGCAGCAGGCCTCGGCCGCGCTCGTTGTATTAGGGAGTTGGTACCCGACGGCGCTGACCCCGGCGTCGGCGCCCAGCGGATCGATTAGGATGCGCACGAGCGCGTCCTGCAGCGCCTCGCGCCCGCTGAGGAGGCGGCGGAGGTCGTCGGGGGCGAGGACGAGGTGCGAGCGGCCGCCGTCGGCGGCGCAGCTGAACCTTTGGATCGAGAGGGCGTAGAAGGCGGCGGGGAGGATCTCGGGGAGGGCGCATTCGCGCGCGAGGGCGATGGCTTCGGCGGCGTGGGGGAGGGCGGTGAGGCGCATGTGGAGGACGTCGGCGGGCCAGCGGGAGAGGAGCTGGTCGACCGCCCACGCGCGGAGGGGGGTGATCTCGTATTTCGTGGAGATGCGGAGGGCGCTAGAGAGGGTCATGAAGGGAGGTGTTGTTTGTGCGAGGAACGCGCTGGGAGGGAGTAATGGGATTAGTGGCGCGTCAGTGGGATTGGACGCAGCCGCGTACGTACTCATTGTGATATATCCACCGCAGCGCGACCTCCCAGTCGGCCAGCGCGTCGCCGGGTAGTGCCACTCGCGGGCAGCCGTCGACCCAGTCGCTCTCGGGCGCTTGTTGGGGTTGGGGGAGGCTGAGCATGTCGGAGAAGATTTCGGAGCACTGGAGACGCGCTTTGTGGACCTTGAGCAGGCTCTTCTCGATCTCGAGCACGATGTCGCCGTCGGGGAACCACAGCTTTTTTGAGGTGGCGCAGGGGGCGGAGTCACAGCGGGAACGGCAGGAGACGCGCCGGCGTTTCGTGAGAGGAGCAGAATCCTCGAATGCTTCGTCTGTTACGACGTCCATCGAGGAGGAGGCGCAGAACATATTGAGAGTGAGAACAAAGGAGGAGATGTGACCGTGACTGACGCGTCGCACGTGTATTGATGATGCGCCATCATTTCGGTGTTCGCCTGCCCTCCTTTCTCGCGCCTACCCAAGTGCTAGCGAACCCCGTTGGCCGCTCCTTCGCTTCCCAATCCGCACCGGAGTTTGAGCTGACGCACTCACCCGGGACGTTGCCTTTTCCCAGTGTGTCCGCACAACTGCCAAATGTCCCAGATCGCTGTGCAACGACCTATCGCTGATATGGCATCCAGCCACATTCCTATTCTCCATCTTTACTCAGGATATCTTCCTAGATGATACTTATCAGGAAATCTGGTGCGGAGCCAATTTCGATGGACCCTTCGCGTCGCGTCGCCACGTTTATTAACAACCCAGTACAATCATACTGACAATAACCCACCCTCCTCCAAGAGGACGGATGGTTCCTCCGAAGAAATTCTCACAGCCTACGAGCCCGTTCGCTCCGGGCAGAGTGAAAGTTTGGCGGAGATCCTCGTGTAAATGTGGAGGGATCCACGGCACTTCAAGTTCCTGGTTTATACCCGGAATGGGAAAGGTCTTTATTCGCTTAATATTGGTGGTTCATTTCCCGTTGGGATAGAATCCATGAAGAATCCATCATCGTTTGGATCATCGGTGGGGAGCAACATAGTGGTAATACCTACTTGCACGTGATCTTGGTTGAAAAAAGGAGTTCAACTTCGGAAACTTCCGAAGGGTGGGGCTTTTGCCGATTGGAGCGATACGAGTTGGCGTTGTTCGCTGATATATCCATGTACAATTGGAGCGACAACAATTGAAATCGTCCAGCAACGTGCCAAGGAGCGCGCGACAAGGGCTAGATGCCAATACCGCGTTTATTTGGGTGTATTACGCTTTTCGCGCTAGAAGATACCCAAGAAAAATGAGTAGGAGACATTCAAGCGCCCCAGAGAATATAACCAGGCACGACAGCACGCGGTCTCGGAGCGCCCGAACCATTCGGGCCCCGGGAATGCTGTTCATACTATAGCAGATGAAACATAGTGCACCAAGATAAAAGCCGCTTGCGCAAAGGGGAAACCGCTGTCTCGGCGCAATAGGTATTTACGCGTGAGTTTGCGAGCGCTTTCTGTAGTAGGAGTGATAGTTATGAAGCCAGCCGAATTCATACCCGATTGAAAAGAATATAACTTCGTTGAAGATAAAAACAGCCTTGCTACGAACTACTTACTACCCATTCAATTAGCGGAAGGTACCAATCACGTCTAATCGTAGAATACGAGTGCCCGAAGCTCGATCGACTCGCGGAGAGGAACGCCTGCCGGTGTCGCCGGGTCACTGAAAGCACAGTGGGGTGTGTACAGTGCAACACTCCCGTCCTGGAGCGAATCGTAGCTGCCAAAATAAGGTAGCAGCCTTCAGCCAACCCACGCAGCAAATAAAGCACCCACCACTTGATCAGAATCAGCTCGTCGGGCGCCACCCCGGCGAAATACGTCCATTTCTGAGCGGAGTTGTATTTCACCGCGAAGATCTCGCCCTCGCGATCAGGGTGGATCAGCGCGACAGTGAAGAGGTCGTTGTCTCCGTTGAAGCTCCGATAGTCGCAGAGCGCAAGCGGCCAGTCCAGCGCCGGGTGCGAAATAGGACGCCAGAGGTTGATAATCTGGAACCGACGCTTGAGAAGCTCGGGGACCTCCTCAGCGGGCATGTGGAGATGGACTCGCGCAAGCGCCGCCGCGTTCGTTTGATCGATGTGAGCCTGCGGGGCGGGCTGGCGATTTTCCGGGGTGTTCCCAACCGCGTTGGGGTCGCGGCGTCGAACGGCTAGTCGCAGGGGAAAGTCGCGTCAGATCCAAGGGCGCAGACACGACGCAACTGGAGGACTCACTGTGGTCAAATAGCACGACGCGACCTGCGCCCGTCAGGCGCTTGATGAGCTCGATGCTCTCGGGATAATATTCCTGCTTGATCTCGGTGTCACTCGCGAAGGCAGTGTGCTTCGCAGCATACTTGTATAGCTGGAATCCTGTCGTGTCGAGCGTCGCAGCCGTCTCGTTACCGCGGAGGGTTTGAATCTCCACCTCGTGGACGTCGAGTGTAAAGTTCTTGTCGTCCTCTGCTCCAGTGGAGATGGTACTGTAGTATGGGCGAGATCCGTCCGGGGGCGGGAGCGAAAAAATCAGTGAGGCGGTTGTGCTGGTTCGAATATTCGCTTCGCACATCGCAGTGGGAGGAGTGTTAAGTTCGCGAGACCCGTGAACGCCCTTAAAAGGCGTTTCGTAACTAGCTTCGCGGCCATTCCACGACACGCCATGCCGCCGGTTCATTGCGTCCTTCTCGCTGCCTCTGCCAATTGCTCCGGCGGATCACTCGTGTCTGGCACACTCAGTTACTCAGCATCGTCCTGGATCAACGGCTAAGTGCTATAATGGGTTGTTCGGTTGAAGAAATTGAATTCCCGGACAATTTGTATCCCGGATGCACCGGAGAATGTCAAGGTGTACCTTCCCGGCGGATCACCCGTGTCTGGTACTCAGTTACTCAGCATCGTCCTGGATCAACGGCTAAGCGCTAATGGTTGTTCGGTTGAAGAAATTGAATTCCTTGACAATATGTATCCCGGATGCACCGGAGAATGTCAAGGTGTACTTATAATAATATATTGCTTACAATCCAAGTATTGCGTACATATTGCTTCAAAGCATTGCTTACAATTCGCCGCTGGCAATTCGGCAGGCGGGCGACACGTGACATGTTGAGTACTGTCAATTCGACCGTCACACGTCACTCCCCCTTGGTCGATGGCGAACATTGGTATGTTGTCACACATCACCCACCCTCTGGTCGAACACATTTTGTGTCACGCGGCCCTCGAAATTCCCCAGAATCGCATCCACGACGTGCAAAATCGAAAATTCTCATTCCAGTGATTGAAAATTTTGCATGTGGCACACCAAATTTCGGCTGTGGTTGAATGGTTGAATCGGTAATTTGAGTTATGCATCACCCCCCTGGTCGGATTGAATGAAAAATACAGTACGTGGGCATGACATCGGTAAAATTTTGACAACCCGTTGAACAATCGTGAGGAACTGAGATAGAATTTGGAGTGAAAAGCTTATATTCAATGAAAGTGTTGCAATGTGTTGAACCAGCACCAAGCACACTAACTGAACTACTGTATTTTTTCAATCCGACCAGGGGGTTTCTGAGCGACGTGCAAAGGGGCATGATCTCATATCTTGTCACATGACTCTTTGTTTCATGCTTACTGATACAACATACACTTCACACATGTTTCTTACTCACCACAGCAGGCTAGCATACCGTGTTTGGCGTGGACCTGTCACCTTTATTACTTACATGCATCGTCACTTCTTTTTTTCCTGTTTCATGCATGTTATACGCAAGTTATACACATTGTCCGGGCGACGGGTTACAGGGCTACATATAAGTACATAAGCTTAGAGGATGTTCTACATCAGCAAAACCTGGGTCGGCTACACAGCACTACATAGTGGCTCATAGTAGCCTATAGCTTGTATAGTGCCCATAGCGGCTGTAGCAAAGGTCTTTAGCTATGTAGCGCTGTATAGTTGGGTCGGAAGTATATAGCAGTCTGTAGTTGGCCTCTAGCGTTCTGTAGCACAAGGTCCGAGGTATCATAAGAAAAGTTAGTTGCCTTCAAACATTGAAGGCCAGTAAGTAACGAAGCGTAAGGTTAGTGATAAAGTGATGTGAAGGGGATTAGTCAGTAAGTGAGTAGGTAATCAAGAACACATTAAGGAGTATTTATTAATTTATTATTTGCCAGCAGTGAGAATCGAACCGGCGACCTTCGCGCGAACTAACAATTTAAAGTGCGGACAAAATAACCCCTATATTATTGACCCGATATAAGGTATGGAACTCTGTGCACTTTATCACTTCCTGGTCACTGTACTTTCTCAACTCTGCCTGACGTCGTTCTCAAGTCGTTCTGCAAAATGGGATCCAGAATTTGATGTAGAATTTGGCCAGTCATTGATATAAAACAGACTATGAACTGGGGTTGAATCAGACTTTGGCAATTTAGGTAGAAGATTTCCGAAGTACTTTGATTAATGGTGTGAGTGGAATGTGATTGAGCCCAAAGTAAAATCTAGCTCCGAAAATCCTATGTAACCACCAAAACTTCAGAGCACTACAGAGGACTACATGGAGCCCCTATCCAACTATAGAGCACTATGTGATTCTACCCGAGCTATGTAGCACTATATAGTTCCCCCAAATCTATAGAGCACTATGGAGCACTACAGCCATGTTTGAGGCTGCTATATTCTACTACAGCTACTACAGCCTGCTAGGGTGAAAATCAGGGTTTGCTGATGTGTGTTTCCTTAGCTTTGATCCTGTCCACTCTACCTGGTCTAGTCCAGAACTTTGCTCTATCATCTTATCTTTTCATCTTTGCTGAGATTATCTGTGTGTAACTTGCCTGTCATTTGCGATATTAGACTAGTCGCTGACATTCACCCAGCTCCCACCCTTCGCATCAACTCCCACTCTCGAGTCGCCGGGACACTCATCATCGTGCTGGTCGGTTTTGACTCTCCCCACAAGCTCATCCCTGTCTACAATCCCGAATCCCGTGTCACACCTCACCGCCTCCTCGCATGGCTCGCTCAGTGCGAAGATCTATACAAGATTTTCGACAGCCGGAATGCCGATGAGCCTCTAGCCATAGCTGATAAGATCCGCATTATGGGTCACGTGATGCAAGAACCCAGTATGCAGCAGTGGTGGATGCAGGGAAGGGACAAGTACCTCAAAATGGTGATGGATGACTGGACCGGGGCAATCAAGGAACAATCGTTATTCACCAGCAGTGTAAACGACGCCACGCGAATCTGCTATAGCCTCAAACAGGGCCATAAGGATTTCAACGCATACGCTACCGAGCTCGCATACCATCGCAATATCGTCGGAGATATCATCATCCCCGAAATCACATACAAGAACCTCCTCCTCTTTGGTGCACACCCCGTGCTCATGTATGACGTGCTCGCGCTCCCCAAATTCGATGCATGCGCCCCCGGGCTCACCAGCAGCGAACTTGAGAGCATCATGTCCACTCGGTGGGACGCTATTGTCAGCACAGGCAGGCAAAATCCCGTGATTCCATGGTTCAGTAAGCCTACGACGGACTGGACTGCCAAGCCCGGCGAACGAGCCACTAGGCGTCCAAGCCTCGTGTGGTGCATTGGGTTCTGGGTCCTCGTGTGGGCTATTACCCTGTGGATTCTATCTTGTTCAAGGCTGGATGGGTCGGAGGGGTAAGTGGTATTACAGTCGACTTTTTCATAATGCATAGGGTGATAATGCATATTTTTCATTATGCATGGGATTTGGTCCGGAACCACGTCGGGAGGCGGGGATATGCATTATTTTATGCATTCTGATAATGCATAGCTTCGTGGAGCCACATTTAACCCACATATGCATTATGAGATGACCAAATTCGGGTGACAATGGGTGGCTGGTCTCCCAAAATTGCCAAATCTGGCTGCATTTAGTCATAGTCTGTTGTGTGGTTTATGCTGTATGTGCCCATCTGTATCCTGGCACAAGGCCTGCCAAAAAAGGTGAGGTGAATAGCGAAAATTGTCACATTTTGGGGCAGATGTCACGAAATCACACGGTGTCACACTGTGGGTGACAATTTCATCTTGCATATCCGCCATAATGCATAGACTTAGGGTAGCTCCCAACTTTATGCATTATGAAAAAGTCGACTGTACCTGCAAACGCACCCCTGCAAAAAGCAGAGCACGTGCACTTTCCCACCACGTGCTAACTCGAACGCGTCGCCGAAGTCAATTGAACTTGAAGCAACTGTAATTGCTTGTGACTCAACACTGTAAAGTAATGTAATTGTTCTGGATTTCATACAAAAATACATATTTTTGAAGTCAATGTAACTA
>JARKIE010000828.1:0-22861 GCA_029378255.1 Mycena rosella
CTTACGCAGAGCCTCAATGCTGCCCGTAATTTTGCGACTGCGATTCGAAAGCTTGCTGACTACAAGCGCTTCATGGATGCCGTCGCAGAAATGAACATACCCCGCCTACAGCAGCTCGTCAGTGTTGGCCTTCGACGCGGATCAAGTCCCACCGTTATCGTCCGCATGATGCAATCGGCACTTGAGGGCGTCTACCGTCCTCGTCCCGTCCTGGACTCCCGTACTCTCGATATCGCGCTCATGGTCTACAGACTCGGCGGCCGTAAGCTTCTCTATGCTGTCAACCACGGACTGGGTCTTCCTTCCCTCAGGACCCTCCGTAATCACATGTCATTTACGAAAATCATGCCCACCGTCGGTACGATTTCCATTGAAGACATCATCCACAACATTTGCGAGGTGGTCCTCAAGCCCCGGGACGCCGCTTTTGTTCGCCAGCCCCTTCGTGGCGTCAGCCTGCTCATCGACGAGGTTGCGCTGGAGGAGCGCACCTGCCATTTCCGTCACAACAACAGCGTCGGCGGCCTCTGCTGGCGTCATTCTCCGAAAGTGGATCTACAACTCAAGACTTACGCCGACGCACTCAAAATTGCGGAGAAGATCAAGCTCGAGGAGGTTCATTTGGGGAAGGAGATGACAGTCGTCTCTGTTTCCTGTTTTGGCGAGTCGGGAACGTACCCCATCTTGGCTCTGCCAACGTGCAAGCATGTCGGTCCCGAGGAGTCCAGCACGATATACGAAACCGTCACGAGTACATGGCTTGAATACGCTGCAGCTCATGTCGGGATGATTTGGTCATGGGCGACGGACGGCGAGTCATCGCGACGCAAGGCCGGATACGAACAATTCACCCGCGAGAAGCTTCCACGCACATCGCCGATATACGGCACGGTTGCAAGTATGGCGGGGCTTAATATCTTTACGGGTATTCATAGCATCACACTGGATTTCGACTATAAGCACATATTCAAACGTACGTCCGCGACCTCTATATCATTTTTCGTGTTTTTTGACAACTGGTAATAGGTCTATGTACTCTGCTTCGTTCTGCAGCAGGATGGCGCTGTGCAACGGCCGTATCATCAATCCAGCGGTGCTAACACGCTTTCTGGCCCGACTTCCTGAGCAAACCGACGACTCCGTGAGGAAACTGCTGTTTCCTGACGACCCTCAAGATGTGCCTCGAGCGGTCGAGCTTATGGAAGCCATCATAGAATTCCTCGCCTGCGATTTTGGGCCGGTTGACGCGGATACTTCAGCCGACCTCGACTCAATTCGTCTTCTTGCGGTCATGCTCAAGTCCATTCTAGCTCCCTTTATCACACCCGACATGTCTCTCACGGAGCAGATGACACACCTCTCTACCTACGCTCATATTGCTTTCACTCTCTTCCGCATGAATCGGCTCACTTTCATGTCCAATCAGCTCTACGGTGACTCTCAGTCGATGATCAAGAACGCGTTTTTCTGGCCTGGCCAAGAGCAGAAATTGGATCCCACTCAGCGCTTCTTCTTGTTTCAGATCGGAGATGACCCACTGGAGAAACTGTTCGGAAAGCTGCGTATGCTAGGCGGCCACAACTCGGCAATGAGTTACGCGCAAGCTATCGAAAGGCTGGGTCATGCTTGTGACCTCCAGTCTGTTTACTTGCGACAGCCGGATCTCGACCAAGGCCAGCGACGGATCAGCATGAAGCGTTCAGAAGGTGTTGACCACCTCAACATGGTATCGTGGACGGGCCATAACATCGCTGGTGACTGCCACACCATCTCAGCCTGGGACGATGGCTCCAAGATTGCGCAACAGATCTTTGCCAAACTGCACTTCCCCCCCGACTCGTACAACTACCCTGTCCTCTTCTCTGACCTCGAGATCGACATGCTTCGCCCATTTGGGGATGGGAAATATCCCGGCGTCGAATCCGACACCGACCGTTCGATGATTGTGCCAAACTCGCGCTCAACAACTTCAGCTGTCCCTACTTCCGCCGAATCTACACCATCCACTCTGTCCACCGACACTATCTCGTCCACTCCTTCCGGCGCAACCACTTACCCTCCTTCCACCACTGCGACTCCCTCCCTTCCTTCGATGGCTCCTTCTGTTACCTCTACCCGTTCTGTTGAAATGACTACCGCCCCAGACGATGACGACGACATCGAGAACCAAGGTGATGGCATCTCGTTTGAAGATTCCTCGACGAGATCCCCGAACTGGCGCTCCCGACTGGCCGCGGCGTCGACCCTAATGATTATCTCAACGTCGAAGGGAAATGGGTCCACAAGCAGCGCATCTGCCGTGTGGTAATCAACGCGGATTTTGAGCCAAAATCCACCGAGCGCTTGAAACGCGTGCGAGGTCATACCAAGGTCAACGCAAAGAAGCGCGACGACGTCAACCCTGAGGCCATCCTCGGCGCCAACACGTTTATCGTCGGCGATCCCTTCTTCACCCTCCTCCGCACCGAGCAAACCCTCTCCCTGGCTATCGTTCGCTCGACGGCTATCCACGAGGACGGAATCTCCCGTGGAAGCATCCTTGCGCCAACTATCCGAAACCCGAACGCCAAAGTCAAGCTCAGTGGCCAAGTCCTAAGCATGACATTGATTCCGACACTGGACGACAACCTCCCAGAGTCCGAGAGCGCCTTCGGTCGAGCACGGCCTCAATCCCATGAAGAAGTGCGCTCTCCCGAGTGGATTTCGGAGGAGAGATCACCTTGGTCGTGGATCTGGAATGGCCGCTTCCTCAAAGTTGATTCAGCTATTGCGGGGACGAATCAGACGACGAAGAAGGTGGTCATTGTCTCCGTACCCGGCGTCCTCACCGAGCTTGTGAATCATCGCCCGGTGGATGCAGTTCCTCGTCTTGGAGAGCATGCCTATGAAATCAACAGCGAGGGGCGGTCATGGGAGTTGGATGATGGCCCAATGGGCGCCGTCTGCGAGCTCCTCTGGGACGTGGTTGTCGAGCAGAACATCCCACTCACATCCCTCGCAAGTGTCAAGAAAAACGAGGCTTTCCCTTATGCATTCGACAACGGTTTGGATTCCACAGTATATTCATTCGCCAACTACAGCTGAGAATATCTAGGGAATCCGGCGCTCGTTTGCCAACAAGGGACTCAGCTACTCATCCAGCAACACGATGACAAGGTGCAACGGGTGTGCCATCTCTGTGGCGATCGACCCGGGAACTGGCGCGCGCACATTTCGACGCACATCCTGCGCTTTATCCGGGGAGTGAATGAAGCTCTCCGCCTACCGGTACGTCCCGCGTTCCTTGCTTTTTCGCCGTCTTACCACCTCACAGGTCGGACCGAGTCTTCCTTGCGGCTTCTGCGCTCGCTCTAACCTGCAGGAATGTGAGGTGCACCTCTCGAAGAAAGGGAAGGCCACGCACATCACCACCAATTGCCATATGGTCTCCACGTTCCATTACAAACCTGCCGAGCAAGGCTCCAAGACTACCCCCTGCCGCAATGTTCCTGTCGTTTGCGGACTGTGTTTCCCAGACCCCCCTCGACCTGGCGCGGTCCAACGCGCACAATGGCGTTATAACATGGCAGAGCACGTCTCCATTGCTCACTCGGAGTATTCATCGCCTCTCAGCCCCGGCGGCACACGGCTGCCGCACGAAGTCTGGGAGAGTATGAAGCTGGATCCGACCGAGGAGACTGCGCTCGGCATCCCGACTGCAAGCATTCCGCGGGTGTTTGAGGACGTCGCGGGACCGGACGAGGGCGTCGATAGGGCAGATGTCGTGGGTAAGAAGCGGGCGGCCAAGAAGTCCGCACCTGGGACGAGCCAACGTAGAAGGACGGGAGCATAAATTACTTGTACTTGACTTGCGTCGTCGTGCTGTCGGATGAATGAAGCCGCCGTCGAAGCCAAGACCGAAGGATTTTTATCCCGTAGATTGTTGCGAACATACCGCCGCGTCGATGAGGAAGCTTCAATATGTAGTCGGTGGTCGGTAGTAGCAGCCGAAAAAAAGCATCAGGAGATCGGTCCGACCGCCATCGGTCCGATCAACCGCTCGCGTGGACCCCCCCCCCCCCCCCCCTCTCGATTTCGGAGCATGATATCACGGGATTTCGGTCCGCCCACCTCTTGCTGTATCCCTACCCATTTGATAGTTTGTGGATTCTGGCCAAGCTCAGGCATTGCCTTCTCATACTTCTCTGGTATTTCAGAGGTCAGTCATACATCATCCAGCACCATCCAAGATGCCATTCCCTAGAAATCCTTGTGCACAGAGTACAGGGAAACACCAAGAAAATAAAATGCAACACCCCTGGTTTTCAGGTTATGGCAAAGGTACTATCACGCGCTGGGATCCTGGGCACCTTAGGCATTTTAGGCTATTAAAATCCTCATATAAGGGAGTTAGGAGCACCCGAGGGTTTCAGAAGGAAGGCCTACATCCTGTGAAGAAGTTAATCACATTTGCGCCAATTTTAGTGGTGTTTTGACTGTGTAGCGAATTTCTTTCGGGCGGAACTCTTGAACAGGCAATATACGGGGTAGCTGGGTACCCCCGCAAATTCGTTGTCGCAGGCTCAGTAGGTGACCTCCCGGTGCGTAAAAATGTTCAAGGGACTCAAATGGTTTACAGCTGTTTGCTTAATTCCGTAAAAACGCGAAAAAGTTTCGCGGGTGCACGTGATTGCCAGCGGACGATGCCGGATGGTGCCGTGCAGCTGCGATGCTCGGGAAAGGATTAAAACTGGATTTGTAGGGGTAAAACATCTCGTAGCACCATTTACAATGTCGCCGACTCCCAAATGTGAACATTTTGAACTTCGGCATTGGCTGCCGATGATCACGTGAGGCCGCGAAACTTTTTCGCGTTTTCACGGAATTAAGCAAACAGCAGTAATATGAACCTTGAAATGACACAGTGGAACCATATGAGTCATAGTACAAGGTGCTGAGTATGAGAGGTATGAGTTGCAGAACCCATCCTGCCAAAGAAACGAGGGCCGTGCACCAGTGAGAGGATGGGGATGGCCCAAATAAGTTGCAGGCAGTATGAGATACTTCTTAGAAAAGTATGTGAACCTTCTCCTCTATCCCCGAAGAATACTGCTGAGAACCCGACATTTGTACATTGTGTGCACTGAAATTAGGGTGATTTATGTATCGGACAACATTGAGAGACAGAAAAGACATATAGAATTATAATGCACCTGTTCAACTGAGCCTTCTATCATCATTATAGTCTATGCCAAGTGCTAGACTCATGATGTGAAAGGATTGTTTGATATGCAGGTCGTCGGGTTGTCGTACTCAAGGTTGTATCACAATCATTTGCCAGAGTTTGGAACAGAAGGAGAACATTTCCAGAGGATTGTTTATGCCTGAGAGAAAGCCTGCGATCATGCGAGAAGAATGAGTCCTCAAAGTCCAGGATTGACCAGGAATTAGCGGAGAAATAGGCGAGATGGCTGCTCGGGGTTAAGAAAATGATGTTCTCACCCTCCGGCCCGGGACCAAACACGCCACAACTTTCAACCAACCCATCAGTCTGCCCCCAAATTTGGCATGCACTGGCCTCAGAGGTCCTACTCCCTCCCCGAGTCTGAGCCCTCAATATCTTTGAGTGTTAATCCTTATATTTGCCAAGTGCCCAGCTTCTTAGTCTGCCCAGGATGGTAGTCAGTGATAGTAGGTTTTATTATTTCACCCAAATAGTGGCCTTGAAATATTTTTAAGGACGATATCTAGGTATTTGATGCAGTAGTATATTTTATAGAGGCCAAATCTGTTCAAAACGGGCAAAGAAGTAAAGGTGGGGAGGTCCGGGCCAAGTCATGTGTATTTGGGTCGGAACCTCTTTCTAGCAAATTCTACTCTCTCGCAACCACCACCAGGTCAGTCTGTGTTTTCGATGCCATGCACTTTTTAAGTTAACTACTCTCGGAGCTCTATCGCTGAAGGAGTTCAGACCACGGTCAGCAAACACGACAAACCTGCCTCCTATTTGGCGTGGTAACTGACAATGTACGTCCAATTTCCCTTCTATAGAGCATACTTGCCTACCTTCTTGGTTCAGACCGAGCCAGGACTACTTGTCCTAAGTCGCCCCAATCTCAATGGTGATGGTTCGGCTGATGATATATTTGTGTAGCATACGACAGGCAGGTGGCCAACATGGTGTGCACCCTAGAATCACAAGGCATGGATCCCAAAATATGTAGGCAATCTATCCTTGCTTTATTTTCGGCTTGCTGAGAATTGATAGCGAACAATGGCATCATCCTTCATACGGACGTAGTGCGCACCATTGCGGTTGGATCCGCACTTTTCACAACTGCAACACTCATTGTCTTGGACGGAACCGATACTGATGTAGAGATGTTATATGTTTTACATGCATTAGAGTACGACACCGCTCTGACAGATCGGCTCTAACTATATACCTATCTCGCAATATTCATTGTATAACTCTAGAAAGGAAAAAGAAAACCATAAGTGCGAGTTTGCCGGTCGGGTGAATCGATGATATCCTTTTCTCTCTCAATAAAATCAGGAAGCATGGTGATCATCGATGCTATGAGTTTGCATATGAACTGTATGCATTTTTCTCGGCCATTGAAGTTAATACTTTTCCTGACCCAAGAATTGTACTGGGGTCCCGATCCAAGCGAATTTAAACGGGAGCGATTTGTGGACACAGAAACATATCGATGGCCGCGAGATGCTTGTAAGCCAGCATTTACTAATCACCCTAGTTTTCGCATTCTCTGGCGGTCCAAGGAGTTGCATAGGTCAGAGGTTTACTCTCGCTCTTGCTGCAAAACCCATTGAGAGGCAAAGACGGGAGTTGTTGAAGTGGAAACCTGGTGTCACTATCACTCCGAGGAATTGTCGCGTGAGGCTGCGCCGTAGAAATGATCTTTGAATGATGCGTTAGCTCCTAATAGTTTGAAATCTCTTTATTATTGCTCATTTCACCCAAATTCATCCCGTTTACAAATTTTGCAGGTTTATCCATGTAATTACAGTTGTACTACATTGCCATCTTACTCAATGAAAAATATTCAAATGCTGCAGGTGCATTCCACGGTGTTTTGTGACCCAAATGTTTGGCCCAACTCAATCCTTTGATCCTCGGCAAGAAACAGTGCTGGGCCAAGTCTGTATACACCGAATCTGCACAAACCGTAGTGAAATTCCATCCCATAGAATCTACTCGGCGTCTTTCTCGCCCTCAAACCTATCCAGTCGCCCATTCAATCGCCCATCATCCAGAAAGCTCCCCCACATGGCCGCCTCCATCAGATAATTCACCTGCCAGGAGTGATGGGTCGCGTGCGCCGACAGCCACGCCATCTCGCGCACCAACCCGCGCGCATACGTCTCGGCCAACGCGCACGCCAGCCTTTCGCAGAAGTCCTCCTCCCACACCGGGTCAACTGTCTCGGCCCGTGCATACGCCAGGGGCTGCGTCACCAGCAGCGCCCACAGCCCGGCGAGATACTCCCGGTCAGGACTGAGCGCCAGGAAGTCCTCCAGTCTATCACACGCCGGTTCAGCGCCGTCGCACGCCGTCGCCAGCGGGCGGCTAAACCCCGTCGTGTGCAGCCGCTCGTCAAACGCCTCGTCAAAGTCGGCCTCTCGCTGACCATGCGCCCTTCCGGGGCCTAGCCTGGCCTCAAGCATCTTGGCGTGACCGAGCACACACCGCCGCAGGAAAAAGTGTCGCCCGTTGAGCACGTGCCATGTCAGCAGCTGGATGTTCATTGCGGCCGTGGGTTCAGCCCAGCGGGTGCCCCCGAGCACGCGTGCCCCAACGTGCGCGTACGCGTCGTACACGCGCCCGAGCGCCGCATCGGTGATGACTCCATGCGGCGCACCCGCCACATCGTCCGCGTTGAGCAGGGAGTTGCACAGTTCGCTGTTGTACAGGTCGGATCCGACGTCGACCACGTCCGTCCCCGGGTTGCTGAAGACCAGGTCGGCCAACGCCGTAGCGGGGTCGAACCCACGCGCCACGGCCTCGGCCGCCACGCCCAGCATGCTCGACTCGGCGAAGAAGACGACTTGCGCCGCCCGGCGGGAGGCGAAGCGCGCGGTCACATGATGGGCCACCGCCACTGCACGCTCCTCGAGCCCACACTTCGCGCGGATGTAGCGCAGCCCCACAGCAGCACCACCGCGGCGCTCGCGGCCACCCGGAGTGGCAAGTGCGTGAGGGTCTCGCATGCCTGCGTCACGCAGGAGGCGCTCGAACGAGGGAAACGCGCGCGAGTAGCCGTGCTCGAGGTAGAAGGCCGTGTCGACGACGTAGTTGCTGAAAAGGGTGCGGGCGTCGTGTGCGCCGGCTAGCAGGGCGGCCCAGCCTGAGCCAAAGAGCGTGTTACCCGTGAGCAGAGGCTCCGGCCACGCGCCAGCACCGAGGCGTGCGACCACTGCGTCCGGCACACGCTGCAGCCCGTGGCCCTTGGCGGGGAGCACGCAGCCCGCCGCCAGCTGCGCGGGCACGCCACGCCTCAAGTGCCGGCGAGAGGCGGAGGGTGGCGACAGTGTTTTTTCCAGCGCCAGGCGCTTGTTGGTCCGTCGCTGCCGGCTCCTCCAGGAGGGCCGCGAATACTTCCGAGACTGTGCGCATCGCGTCGTCGACAAGCCGCTCCAGCGAGGCCAGACTCCCGTCGCCGATAAGCTCGCGCGTCTCGACGTTTCTTCTGTGTCGGGGTAGGTCTGCCGCCGTGCTCTCACCGCGCGCTTCGCCCCAGAAGTACGGTGGTACGCGGTAGGACGCCTCGTAGGGGAACGTATCGCTGGGACGTGTGACGGATCGGATGGCGAGGTGGGGCAAGCAGAGCTGGACTCTCTTGCATCGCATCACCAGTTGGAGGGTCCAAAATGCTGAAAGTCATCTTGAAAGAGGCTTTTCCAGAGAAGAGTCTGGATATGCTTGTAGTTTGGCCCGCCGCCTGTGCTCCTCGGACGGCTGCTGGCTCTTTTATAGAGATACCATGGACAGAGAGCGGTGCTCCTTGCCTGCTGCATTGCTCGTTGGACATCTAGATTCCTGCCCCTGCTAAATCACTGAAACCAAGGGGCCCACAAATTCCCCGTGTAGCACGGCGAGAGATTCCTGGTTTAGCGGATCGATTCCATTGTAGTACTGTCGGGGTAAGTATATAAGCCGCGACAGTTACTACGTGCTTACTCGTGGCTACCCCTGCTTACCTGGGTTCGGGCAGGGAAGGGATATGCCCGCTATCTCGATTCTCCAATAGTGGGTTGTACCCCTACGAAAAAAACACCACAAAGTCCCATCAATTCTTAAAAAGGAAGCGTTACCTTTTGTAGACGTCGTCATCAGTCATTCGACTCATTTCCTTCTTGTCATCTTCCGGTTTTCCGTTTTATAACTTAGCTATCGCGGCAGGCCCACTATTACCTATCAAGTTATCACTGTACAAGGTAATTCGGACGGAGGAAGGGGCTCCTTTGGAAGGGTGAGCTGGATTGCGATCTCCTCGGGAATGAGTGAAAGAACACCGCAATGTTCCAGGATGAATGAGCATACATGCACCAATCGTCCCCGGCTTGGGCTGCTCTCCGTCCTGAATCCATTCATAATTAGCTTGGTCATTGGCGTGGACACAGCACTCATCGTGCGCAATTGGGTAGTGGACTTTCTCGCCGTCTTGGAGAACAGGCGCAATTTCCGTCAGAGTTTCGCCAGGTTCACCCTCGTATTGATAACAGAACCTAGAATAAAATTAGTTGCCGCTGGTCGGAGAAGGAATTGAGAGCTCGCGGTAGAACTTTGAGCCAGAGATGCTCAATCAACTTTTCACGACTCTCAACCACATCCTTCCGCTCATGTCCATCAACATATACACCTTTCTGTACACGGCAAAGAGCAAAGCCCATCTTCTTGAGCCATTGCACTGCCGTTGATTCACAAATTGTCTTGTCGATCTTCAATTCTGGGAGCAAGAAGTCGTTTACATATCGACGCATTTTCGCCGGTCGCATCTGAAACATGTTAATTTCGACGGTTAGATAGATATTGAGTACAGAGGAACCCACGCGGCCGACAAATCCTCCTTGTCCAACATCGAGACCTCCTTTTACGAGTACTTATGTAATCGTTTATAATCAATCGACATGAGGTTTTTGAGACCAGGTGAAAAAGTGTCCCAAATCTATTTGTGTAATGGATTTAGTGGCAGTGCTAGTCTTGCTAGTGGCAGTGCTGAAGCGATTTTAAAGGACAGCCACTAATTTGCCTTCATTTATTGTGAGCTTGTAGTGACTGTGCTACAGTTATGTAATCGAAATATTGCTAATCATGCAGGTTCGAATCTGGTGGTACACATTCCCTGTGTTTTAAAAAAAAAAACAAGTAATAACCTTCATTTTGACACCCTCGCGTCTTGGTCTGCGCACAAAGTCTGCATCCCATCCGAAGATGTTGTAAGGTCTCTAATTCTGGGGAACTCATAATGTTCTGATTTTCCTCTTCCGGTAATCCACGTTGCGAGAACACGCTTGAACCGGCCGCGGCTCTTTGCCGAGCCTTTTTTGGGGCGGTCCCAGAATAGATGATGTCATCTCGTTTTGAAACCGAGGTTTCGAACTAGTTTTCTCCTATTACTACTCAATGCTGACTTTTGGATTTTTTTCAGGGGCCCCCCCCAGCCTGGTTGGAAAATAGTTATAGTACAAGTTCTTTCCTCTTCAGACCCTGCGCGCCACTCAAAAGTATTCGTTCTCAGATCCCGATCATTTTGAATAGTGCATTCCTCTCCAGAATTGGGATCTCAGCTATCCTGTATGATGAGCATATTCTTTCTTCTTTCCGCGCTTATTTTTATCACCGTAAACATCAGAACCGATCCTAGGGATCCAGGGATGACGTGCTCCGATGTACCTATACCAAAGGTGGTGTCCCCAATGGTGTCCTGCAGCATGTGGCTTATCTCTCCCAAAATACTAGCTGTTATCACACGACGTTCTTCGTTAACCTCTCGGATACATATAGGCCGGCCAATCGCTCCCATCCTTATCCCTCCCCGTCATGAGCGAGCCAGTCCCGGACCCTGTGTCGCTCACTTACGTCGAGTCGGAGAAGCTCGCCGACTCGGACGTCGAGGCGGCTGGCAGCGACTTCAAAGAATCGAAAGATGGGTCTGTCGAGGTTGCGCCGGAGATCGACAATGAGGCACAGCTGGCAGAGACAGAAGCCTTGGAGGCCCGTCTTGCCAGCGGTGAGGCAACCGACGCTGAGTACAAGGTTCGGACCTCCCACGACGTCGCTGTCAAGGTCCTGAGCACTCGGTATATTCCATCCCCATATCTCCCGCAGCGGCGGCTTATATTCTCGCAGGGACGACGTCGATCTCCCCATCCTGACGTTCCGGATGTTCTTCCTCGGTCTAGGATTCTCGGCCTTTGGGTGCGCGTTGTCCTCTGATTCGGTCTCTCCCATCCCAATTTTCTTTCCAGCGCTGTCCTGGCACAACTGTACTACTTCAAGCCCCAGACGCCAGCGGACCTCAAATGGCTTAACGCAGGTCCTTTCAACATAAAGGAGCATGGCTGCATCATCAACATGTCCAGCACGGTGAGTTATTGCGCGTTCTCAGCTCTCTCTGTCTCTCTTTCCATCAAAACTGATGTTATCCTAGGCCGCGGGGTCGGCCACCGCGATCCAGGTCATCTCCGTGCAGGAACTGTTCTATTACGCCCACTTGCTGCGAATGCCGATAGTCCTTGACTCCCCACACCAGCACCAACACCATGAACGCCGGAATCGCCATTTTCACCCTGCTCGCTTCACAACTCATCGGGTACGCCTTCGCTGGCATGCTCCAAGAGGCCCTCGTCTACCCCTCCGTCACATTCTGGCCCGGCACCATCGTGCCCGCCAACATGTTCCAGGCGCTTCACTTCGACGGTGGCCTCGGCTCCAAGCGGACGAAACTCTTCTGGGCGGTGTTTACCGGCATCTTCTGCTGGGAGATTTTTCCCCAGTGGATCTTCCCCATGCTCACTGGCGTGTCGGTCTTCTGCATGGCGAGTTTTTCTCTTGGATCGCGGAAATTCGCTTCTAACGTCATCCTCAGATCGACCACACTTCTCCCGTCATTCGGAATATCTTCGGTGGTGCAAGCAACAACGAGGGCATGAGGGTGCGCAGCCTACTCTCGCTCCAGAATCTCTTTCCATCTGACTCCTCGTTGCCTAGCTTCTAGCTCTTTGCTTTGATTGGAATTTGATCGGTTCGCCCAATGGTTCGTCTATACGAATTTAGCTGACACCTGCGGCAGGCTCCGGCAGCTTGTATACCCCACTGTGGACACAGATCAACATCAACATCGGTATCCTGTTCACGTACATCCTCATGGCCTCCGTCTACTCCGGAAACATTTGGCACGGCAAGACATTCCCCTTCATGTGTCCGTACCTCTTCTCCCGGTCGTTATACATCCTGAACTTTCCATGCAGCGCAGGATCTTTTCAACGCCACCGGGTCCCCGTACAACCAGTCTCTCATTCTAACCGACGGCAAATTCGACCCCGTCAAATACGAGCAAGTTGGGGTATGCTTTACTCTATCTGTCATCGCCTCCGCCCACTGACCGTACCCGCGCAGCCGGCCTTTTTTTCTGCAACCAACGCCCTAGGACTCATCACCCAGAATCTCGCTATGGGCGCGACGACCGTCCACGTCTTCCTGCAGTGAGTCATAGACTCCCCTTGCGGTTAACGCCAATCCGAACCATTTTGACCCAGGTTCTACTGGCCCGAGATCAAGCCGTTCATCATGGGCATGAACCCGTGGAGCAAGTATAAGCGCGTCGTGCACGATGAGCACTTTGAGAGTACGTATTTGCTTTCAGCCCATATCCATGTCACGTTGTAACACGAGTACCAGAAATGACGAGATACGAACGCGTCCCGCGTTGGTGGTTCGTGTCGCTCCTGGTTGTCGCGTTCGCGATGGCACAGGCGACGGATTAAACTGGCCACTCGCACTTCACGTGGTGGCAGCCCATCATCGTAAGCCTATTCCTATTTCATTCCTCGTCGATATCCAACCTTACTTGTCGCCACAGATCCTCGCGCTCTCGCTGTTCTTCACCGCCATCTACTCGACGACCTCAGCGATCCTCGTATGGCGTCCGTCGCCTCCCGCAAGCTCGTACTGACACATTCCGCAAGGGTTTTCCGGAGGGCTGAACGGTTTCTACCAGATTGTCGTCAGCTACATGGCGCCTGGCGATCCCATGGCCAACATGTGCATCCTTCAGTCCTCCCCTGCACCTCCGCCATCCGCTGATTTTCCCTAGGTATGGCGCACTCTACGGCGGACAGCCCACGGTCCAGGGCATCAACCTCCTTTCGGATCTCAAGCTTGGGCAGTGCCTCAAGATTCCCCCCAAAGTCAATTTCCTGGTTAGATTATGGGCTGTATCGTCGGCGCGCTCCTCAACCACATCATCATATGCGTGACAGTGTGGTTGTACGAATTGGGATTCGCGGCGATCGCTCATATCATATAACTACACTCGCAGGTTGTCTGTCATCTACAAGCAGCGCCCCGCTCTTCTCTCCGTCGCCGGCACACGTCTCTGGTCTGGCCAGAACGCGCAGAGCTACAACTCGAATGCCATCGGTGCGCAGGCCCTTCGTAAGGTCACGCACACGAACTAACGTCTCACAGCGTGGGGTGCGCTCGGCAAGGAAATGTTCCGCGCAGGTTCGACGTACCAGTGGGTGCCTGCCGCTCTCGGTCTCGGCTGCCTCCTTCCACTCCCTGGCTACTTCCTCCACCGCAAGTATTCGAAGAACCAAATCTTCCGCAACTTCAACACCGGCATCGTCACTCAGTGAGTCCGCCGTCCATTGGCCGCTACTTCCTTCTGACATCCATACCTGCCAGGTACGCGTGCTACCTATCCGTCGGGATCAACACCTCTGTGAACACCGCCACTGCCATCGGGCTTCTCGCAGTTCTTCCTTCGCGTGAAGTACCCCCGCTGGTTCACCAAGTGTACGTCTTCTTGCCTGCCGAATCTTCGATAATCGCCGACCTACGGCACCAAACAATTACATCGTCGCCGGCGCGCTTGACGGCGGAACTCAGGTCATTTCTTTCATCCTCAACTTGGCCGTGTTGTAAGTCACCTTAACCTCTCATGTCCCTCGAATCTCCTCTCACCTTGTGCTTAGCGGTGCTGTCGGCAACGCGCACTTGTTCCCGCAATGGTGGGGCAACGACTTCAGTGAGTGTCATTTTATTTGCCTCAGTGTCAGCGTTAACCCTGGTGCAGACTATTCGGCAGACAGATGTGCGTTGCCTGAATAGTTAATAAACATGTATAATACTCCTTTCCTACGTTTACACGGAGTTGTGACTATGTCGTCTGCTTTTCGCGAGGCTGTTTTAGCCAGTTATGCAGTACCCTGTCTTTCTTCCTCTTTTATAAAATTATGTCTGTCCGTCGGAAGCTATTTATCTTTGCCTCACGTCTGGGGGCAGAATGGTGGCTGTACTAGTACACTATCTATCTTATCCGAGAACCTGGGCTCAGGTTCTTGGATAAGATAGATAGGTTATGCATTTTGATGCTGCACATCTCGCAGCCTCTTTCTCATAATGCCTCATGAGCAGGCGCGGTCGAATTGTACGACTGGCGAGCATGTGTATGTGTATTCAAATAATTCATTTCTGAGTTGAAGTGCATAGCAAAGGTATTTATTCCTATATTAACCGTTCTTTAACGAGATGCTCCTCGTTCGTATGCGCCTGTTGTGGTTTCCTCCCCATGTAGCCTCATCTCCATCCTCTCCTCTCCTCTGTCGTGCTTCACGCGTTGTTTTCCTATCCCATTCGTTCATCCCTGCTGTCGTACCAGTCCCGCAATTGTGCAGAACTACGCAAACTACGGCCCAAAGGCCAGGAATTGTTCCGCCGGTTTCAACAATGGCAGGAGCCCGCACGCGTCCCATTCCGTCAGCGTCGCGTGGAAACCCTGGGCTACCGCATTGGGTTCAGCTGGGCTCCTGTGTCTCACGGATATCCGCGCTCGCACCGGGGATTCGGGCAGTCGTGGTAAATAAATGAGTCCTGTGCCCGAATTCTTATCCCGATTCCAGTAACTGGAACATTACCTCGAGGCCTTCTCAACAGCTTTCCTGCTCCGGCAGTATACCCGCAGCACCTGCCGCAGGATGCGTACTCAGCCGGCCCTGTATACTGCGGCGCCGCGTATCCCTTTGCACAGCCGAGCCTTTCAGCTTAAAACGCGCACATCTGCATTTTTGATTCTGTTCATTCCCGTTCTTCCCCCCAGGATTTCACTATGGATTCAAGTCTTCAAGGTGATTCAGTGGCTGTTCTGCATTCTCCTGCTGCGATGCTCGGCGAGTCTCCATTCTCAGGACTAGTGCTCTCATTCTCAAGGCTGGTGCTCTCATTCGGCCAAGGATTCACTTTCACTGGTTTATGTTATCTGAATGCTCTGTGCGCCACTGCGTGATATTCGGCAAGAGGCTCGTAGTCTACAGTTGGCCATCACAACATTCAACTGGCCTGAAATCGGGGCCCTCGTGACCACTTACCACCACCATCTCGGTGAGGGAAAGTGGCCGCGAGATCCCCCCGTCGCAGTACGTCGACGGGAGGCAGTACGCACCCGCCCACAATCACAAGTGGGACCCCCCCTCTGGGGGAAGAGCCTGTAGGGCTAAGAAGTGAATAAAAGCTTTTAAAATACCTAGGAAATACACGAATCAAAAGTGCATTACGACGTGAGAGTCGAAGCCGGACGGCGTTTACGTCTACGTCTACGTGGCGCCCCTTCCCTCCTCCCACACCCCTCCCAGGTGCCGCGCTCAACGCCTTCAAGCCTCTCAACGCCGGGCGACGCCCAGGGCGGCGAGCACACCGACCCGCAGATAAGCAAATAATGCACGTGGCATGACGCCCGCATGGAAAACCTTGGCGCCCATGCGAGTATCATTATCGAACAAAAAACATCGCATAAGTACCTCGCCCAGAGAACTCGCCGACCAAATCTCTCCCCTCAGGGATACTCAGTGGTGCGTGCGACCCACGTCCCCGCGTCTGCAAAAATGACCACCTTGCAGACATCCTGGATCCCACCGGCACCGGTCTACAGCCCGCAACCCCGCCCCAAAAGGCACCGAAGCGGTCTCAAGACGACACTCGTCGAGAAATCCCCCGCGGCGAACGCGCGTCACCGGCAAATCGATACGCGGGTAAAGGCGGCAGACGTGACCCCTCGCCCACCCCAGCGCGCCTCAACCCACTATCCCTCGTTGCCTACAACTACGACCCCGAGGACGACGAGTCCCCTATTGAGGACCACTCTTTCTTCTATGACTCACCGTCTGTCACCGCGCCGAGCCCCTCGTCTCCGCGCCAAGCCCCTCCGTCTCCGCGCCGAGCCCCTCTGCCTCCGCCCCAAGCCCATCCGTCTCTGCGCCGAGCCCGTCCGCTTCCACACCGAGCCCCTCCGCCGCCACACTGAGCCCCCCCCAGTCACCCTCCTTGACAGCGATGCCCGCACTCGACGACGACCCCATGGACGACCTCACCCTCGAGCCCGCCTTCGAGGCGCCAACACGTGCGGCATGGCTCGCTGCCGTACCCACCTTCAGAGATGAGAACCCCCACCGCCCATCTCCAGCCCATGACCCCGCCAACCCACAGGCGCTCACGCACTGGACGAGCTTCCAGAGCAACGACCCCATGTGGAACGCCCCAGTCATGCCCGACCACGTCGTCCTCGAGAATATGAGCGACGAGACGACCGACGCCGTCCGCGCGAACCCCGGCAACTACCTCGCCGTCACCATGTTCTGCAGCGGCGTCGTGCTGAACAAGAAGTACAAGAACATGCACTCCGACGCCCTCGGCATCCTCGAGGAGATCGCGGGGAAGGGGAAGGTGACACTGATCCGCCCGATGGCTAAGGACAAGGCGAAGGAGGTGCGCCGAGGCCTCACGGCCAAAAAACTTGACAAGTTCATCCCTCCTATCGCCCTCATCGCCCGCTGCACCGACGAGCAGGCCGCGCCGACCTCACTGGCCAGGGGACCTTCGGATCCACCCGCGCCCTTGGCTTCCACGTCACACTCTTCGACATTGCGTGCCTGTCCTGGGCCGTAGGTTTCTTCAAGACCGACATCAACGACTCCCCCGACGTCACTGCGTGCCGCCTCTGCCTTGCCGTCTACGACGGCATAAACAAGTCCCAGAAGCTATCCAGCCTGGTCGACCGGGCCACGCAGGGGGGAGCAGAGCCTCCCGCGAGCGCCGCACCCTCGACTTCGCGTTGACGTTCGAGGGGCGCTTCCTCCCGCACAACGAAGACCCCGTCTACGTTCTCTTCGCGAAGCCATGCACCAAGAACGCCAAGCTCTGGGACGAGATCCGCGCCGCGATGAGGACCACCTACACCAAGTCCCTTGAAGCGTTCATCCCCCACGCGAACACCGCTTCCGGCCAGAACATCTGTGCCGACTGCAAGCTCGATTGCCACCCCAAATATAATTGCATGTTCACCGCGCGTGACAAGGCCTGGTGGGGCCCCTCAACCTCGCCTCCGCTCTCAGAGACATACGGGGCGGAGAGGACTCGGACGATGAGGACGAGGGAGACTGCCGTGGTGCGCCACGCGGACGTGCTGCACGCGGCTTCTGCTTGGGCAGCCGGAGCCGCGGATACCGCTAAAACCAAAATACGTACTCTATACTCATCTCTCTTGGACAATCCGACGCACCCATATACGATCGTGCGCCGCTCCTATATTCCTGTACCCCTCTCCCGTAAAATGGATAATAACTTTACCTAACATCGAGAGAACCTGAGCCTGGGCTCAGATGAAGACATGCCCGAATCAAACGGTACGCAGCCCGACCCTGCCTAATTTACTGACTGCGGCTTGAGACGCAGGACAGGACGTGGGGAAGGGTTACGCGTAGTGGATACGGAGGCACACTTAACTGGGTGCCTCCGTAGACGCTGCGCCGCAACGGCGGGGTTTCACACAGCAAACCGGGATCCGCCGGCCAGCATTCCTGGCACGCACGTCTCGAGGTAGGATGCTCCCTGGAGGTGTCTTGCTTAGAGGCGTGCAACCCCTCTGGCGGGACAATGACGGATGATGACCATAGCGAGGTCTTTGTCCAGTCCCGCCTTCCACACCAGCAACTACAAATTTCTACGGGAACGATGTTCCACCCCCACGGTACGGGAATGTACCAACTGACGGTTTAAGCACAGGCACGGATATTAACAGCTCGGGTATTGGAGGCGGCGGGAGCTCCGCCACCGGCGCCCGCCCAACCGATGATCGTGCCCGCAGTAGAGGGGAAATGGCTGACGCTCGACCCTCGGGGAGAGCTGATGCAACTCCTGGAGCAGTACGCCTCCAGGGGGGCACCAGTACGAGTGCTAGTGCACATCCAATGCACGGGCCGAATCAAAGGCACCACACCCGTCTATCGCATGACGAGGATCCCGCATCCAGGGATTACCAGCATACCCCTGCTGAAGGGGGCGATCAAGCCCCAGGGGAATACCACCCCCGGCTGATAACAATGCTTTGCGAGCACCAACACCGTTCATCGACGACGAGGACTCACCTCCGAGAACGCCGACACCGCCCATCGACAATGATTTGCCCCCTAGAACACCGACCCCGCCCGTCGATAACAACCAAGACCCTATGCCCTTTGCTGGAGGGATGCCAGGGCCAGACAGACCATCGACACCACTGGATATGGGACGCTCCTTCCCCGGCCCACCCCGCCGCCGCACCGCCGGAGGCAAGCGGAAGAAAAGAACCAAGGCCTCCATCATGGTCTCCGCATTGAATATTAGAGGGATAGGAAACCCTAATCCGTGGCATCCTAAACATAAATGGTACCACGTAAATCAGCTATCAAAAGATACAAAGACCGGGCTACTGGTAGTGGGGGAAAGTCACCTCAACGCAGTGCGACACGCTAACATCCAAAACCTTTTCGGGCGACGACTCGAGGTACTATTCTCTGAGGACCCGATGTCTCCGAATGCGAAGGGAGTAGCATTTGTAATAAACAAGGATCTGCTCAGTACAGACAACCTACGGACGTGGGATATAATCCCGGGACGAGCGATGCTAATTGAGATTGAGACTCACAAAAATGAGAAACTGGTGGTCCTCGGGATCTACGCTCCGAACGCACCCCTGGAGAATGCCGCCTTCTGGGAGACAATACGAAAATTGTTTGAAAATAACCACGCCGTACCGAGGCCCGACATGATGGCGGGGGACACAAACATAGTTGAGGAAGCTCTGGACAGACTCCCCGCTCGCACCGACCCCGAGGCTGCCACCACGGAACTCGACCTGCTGCTAACGAGCCTGTGGCTGGTAGACGGCTGGCGCAAGACCTACCCGACCACTCGGGCGTACACGTACCTCCAAACACACAGCGGCTCGCAATCCCGCATAGATAGGATCTACGTCCGACGAGACAAATATGCGCAGGCTTACGATTGGCAAATTAAAACGGTCGGGATATCGACAGACCACCGGATGGTCTCGGTTCGAATAACCCAAGAAGGAGCACCTACGACGGGACCTGGTAGATGGGTATGGCCGGCCCACATAACCAGGGATAAAATACTCACAGAGTTCATTCAAGAGAAAGGCCTGCAGATCCAGGAGGCAGCGAGGAGAGCCGCGGACTGGCCCGAACGAGACCCCGAAGCCAACGTCCAGACACTCTGGGCAAAATTCAAAACCGAAATAGGTGATATGGCGCGCACAAGGTCAAAGATCTTGATCCCAAAGGCAGACAAAAAAATCGCGGACCTCGAGGGCGACCTTGAAGACATACTTAATAACTTCCCGGGACTGCCCGAGGAAGAGGTACTCCTTTCGGCGGCCCTCCTGACGGAGCAGCTAGCGAAGGTGCAAGTGAAAAAACACCACGACAGCCGACTATCGGTCCAGATACGAGCCCGACTTGAAGGGGAGATCATAGGCAAGTATTGGTCAACTGTTAACAAAACCAAGAAACCACGAGACGTACTTCGAAGACTGCTGAAACCCGGGCACGACCCGCTCGCTGACACTGTGGCAAAATATGAGACGGACTCACAACGAATGGCTACGATAGCACGAAACTACCACAACAAAATCCAGAAGGCGCGGAGGGACACCGCGCCTGATATACGTGACCCGATGATTGAGGTGGTACTGCAGAGAGTAGTCCGGAAAACAACACAAGAACAGACAGAGACCCTGCGGAAACAGCTCACGAGAGGAGATATTGAACTCGCGTTGAAACTGTCTGCCAACAATAAGGCCCCAGGCCTCAACGGCATCCCCTACGAAGTGTGGCGTAGACTTGACTCCAGGTTCCAGACAAAACTCTCCCAAAAAACTGGCCTTTGACATCATCGGGCTTCTGCAGCTGCTGTATAACGACATCGAATCCCATGGCGTCACCCCCGGAACGGGCTTCTCGAAGAGTTGGATGGCACCCATATACAAAAAAACGACCCGGCCGAGATTGCGAATTACCGGCCAATATCCCTGCTTAATACCGACTACAAAATCTTCACTAAAGCTCTCACGATTAAGCTGGCGCGTGTCGCACCCGGTCTGATCCATCCCGCGCAGGCAGGCTTTGTGCCAGGTCGCCACATCTACGACCAGGTCTGGCTCACCAAACGTATAATTGAGCTGGCGGAGGCAACTGAGCGAAACGGTGTGATCGTAGCACTAGACCAAGAGAAAGCTTATGATAAAATTGAGCACGACTATCTGTGGAAAGCCCTCAGGGAGTTCGGTATCCCTGAGGAATTTATTAATACAGTCAAGACCCTCTACAGCGATGCATACACATCCGTCATAGTTAACGGAATGGTGAGCGACCGCCCGTTTAAAGTTACACGTGGGGTACGACAGGGCGATCCCCTCTCGTGCCTCCTCTTCGACCTCGCAATAGAACCACTCGCTGAGGCACTGCGACAGTCAGGCCTGAAAGGGTTTAAGCTGAAAGAAGTGGATGATAGAGTGGTTGCAACACTGTTCGCAGATGACACGCTCGTATATCTATCCTCCGCGGACGACTTCCAATCCCTTCTCGATATTCTAGAGGAATGGTGCACTGCATCAGGAGCGAAATTCAACATTGAGAAGACCGAGATAATACCTATAGGAGCTCTCACCCACCGAGTAAATGTCAGGGCATCCAGAACGGTCAACGGAGTTGATGGTACAAAAATTCCCGAACACATCAAAATAGCCAAAGAAGGCGAGCCGATCCGCACGCTCGGAGCCTGGGTGGGAAATAAGGTTGTCCAAGTCGGCACCTGGACGAAAACAATCGACAAAATTGACGATGCCCTGGAGAGATGGATAAAGGGCACCCGACCATGGAGGGACGCCGACTAATCATCATGATGGTTGTAGGGGGGATGACCCAACACCTCGCGAAGGTGCAGGGAATGCCCCCCGAAGTGGAAAAGAAACTGGAGCGCCGTTCCGTGCATTCCTATGGAATGACAAAAGCCTTATATCGGTGAACAAAGAGACTGTCTACGCACCCATCGACATGGGCGGCAGAAATCTCCTTGACATTGTCGCCCGCAACGAAGCGATCACCGCAACATGGCTGAGGTCATACCTCGATCTTGGCCCCCTACGCCCACTCTGGGATTTGCGGCTGATGAATACCTCGCATTGAATATAAAGCCAGGTCTCGAGACCATTGTGGAAAAGAATTTGCGCACCTGTGTATTCCTCCAGGCGTGGGAGTCGAAACGAGTCCTCAAACCCCAAGACCTCGTGAACATGATGAATGTGGCCCGCGAGAGGGCAGTACAAATGGACGGCCTCGCATTCTCACGAGAGATCATGAGAGACGCAACCCTGTGGTACCACATCAAATCGACGGCCCACCGCGGACTCTTCAATCGCGGAGATGAAGTCAAATGCCTAAAAGAAAACCACAAAGTAAGAACGGTCAGAGAAGCAGAAATACTCGCCAGACGGCTAGACGCTGCAGGCCACCGTGGCAGATCAAACTGTGCATGCGACACATGCAGAGTGACTAGGATAGACTGCCCAGGCTGTGCTAACCCCAACAAATGCTTCTTGAAAGCAAAGCAGCTTCTTCAGTCACTCGAACCGAAATGGAACCCGCTTCAGCCCCAACCCGAAGATTATGAAGACATACCATCTGCACCGTTTGCACGTGGGGAGAACGAGGTCCTGTTTGACCCCAAAATCACTGTCAAAGGAAACTTGGGAGATGCCTTCCGAATATTCACGGACGGCCTCAAAGGAGGACCCGCTCCCCCAGACACCCGGATCGAACCGGAAGCCGACGAAGAGGATATAACTGTTTTATACAGATGGCTCTGCAACGAATAACGGCAGGGTGGATGCGCGTGCAGGATCCGGCGCATACTACGGGCCCGAGGACATCAGGAACCTCGCAATAAGGGTACCAGAGGAGCTAAAGCAATCAAACAATGTTGCCGAGATCCTGGCGATTAAAGAGACTATAGAATCGAACCCGAAGGACATCCCACTGAGGATAAAGAGCGACTCGAAGCTTGCCATAGACGGCCTCACCAAAAATCTGAGCAGATGGGAAGATGAAGGCTTCTACGACACCGAGAATGGCCACCTGATCAGAATCACGAGCGCGCGCATACGCGAACGCAGGGCGCCCACAACCTTTGAGTGGGTTAAAGGCCATTCGGGGATCGAGGGCAACGAAATGGCTGACCGGTTAGCGGATGAAGGGAGACAGAAAGACACCGCACCCATCGTAGATCTGAGCATCCCCCGCTCGG
>JARKIE010000829.1:0-22851 GCA_029378255.1 Mycena rosella
GGCACACAAAGATTTGAAGACGCTGATTTCCACCCTCCTCATTCATCATTGTCAAAATCTTTTACCCGTCCCATGGCATGTATTCAGTCTCTGACTTCATAAAAAACTGAATAGACCCTATCTTTATCGTTCTTGAGCAATACGGCCAGCAGATTCCATGTCCGCAAGCTATTTGGCCGGGTGGCCAACTAACCCGTATTTACCTTTTTTGGTCGGCCGCCGGGAAAATATTCAGTACACTCTGCATACGTGGTGTAAATTCCCAGAAATTGCCTGGATCCATTCTTTGGATGTCTGCCCTCATTCTAACACTACAGGGACTGAAACTGTTCTATGGTGTCCTCGGGCCTGTGCTAATATCTTAGGTGGCCAACTAGCCAGTCAGCAACAGTACATTAATTCCCTAACCTATCCAGTGCTCAGATATGATTGGGGACTTATTGAACATATATGAGGAACAACTATGCCGGTCGGGGATTCAAGTTGGCTTTGTACAGTTCTACCAGCGAACACAGTCAATTATTCTCAAATGCAAATATTCTAAAGCTAGACGATCAGGATAATTTCACAAGCGAGGTGTACTCTGCTCACTAACCTCGCGGCTAAGAATGTGCTAGTCTGCGAGATCACTTTGCACTGATACACACCACCTTCTCTCCTATGAGACATACATGGCATATTCATTGGGTTGCTGGGAACCTTGCCCTGCAGGATAGAACCGAGATAAAATCAGGCGAGCAGTTTGCAGTGCGTTGGACGAGTGTAGGATCAGCGCGGACCGGCGCGCCGGAGGCTGTGTCATTGACGCGCATCGGCGCCACCTGCAATTCGTTACTCTATGCTCCCCGGCCTGGAAATCATGACAGGAGATGTTTAAAACACTAAATACGCCGTCCAGAGGTCAAAAACCCGTGCCTCACAGGCTTTACCTGGACCCTCATTATGCTTAGTCTTATGTGGAATGTCAGATTTCTCGCCGGTGCGGGGCCAAAATTTCGGGCAAAAGATACAGATCCGATTCAATGCATGCAGCATACATTGCGCAAGTCATGTTCCTCTCGAATAGAACGAGTGGCCAGCTGAGATACGGGAAACAACGGGGAAATAGTCAACCATGCGGGTCGGGCGTTGTTGGCGTGGTTCAGTATTGAAGTCAATCTCTCTTGGTTCTCCTCAAATACTAACCTACGGTCTATTAACAACTTGCGAGACTTCTGCTCTGCGCTACCGCCGACATCGCGCGAGTTCAATGTTCAACCCTCACCCCACATCAAGTTTGTGTACTTCCTTCCATGCAATCCTAGTCTGGTTCAATTAACCTTTTGGATATCGCCGGTTTTTCTACTTGAGTCGGTCGCAAGTGGCCTCGGCTATGTCAACATCGGGATTCTCGGTTAGCGAGCCCTCGTAATTTGGTGCACACTGGATGATTGACACCCAAATTAAAATCCATTGCAGTGCCGAATCACAGCGGTGGCCCATCCATTTCCACCGCAGTGAATTAAAGTGAGTGATCTGAAGTTCCTCCTTACTCTTATCGCGATCACCCTGATTCCAATGGGAAGGTATATCTCCAATCATCTTGATGAGGGCCATCATCCAGACCCCACTGTTCATTTCCGACTCGCCCTGCTTGACAGCAATTTTCAACTCGTCGTTTTTCCAATGAAGCGCACAGCGATTTGATCGTCGAATATTGCAGCCTGCTAATTTGTATCGGAACATGTTGGATTCATCTGAATTTCCTGCGGTAACTGGTCCTGGTGGCGAAATGCGATCAGGATGGTATACACGTGGTCCAAGGACACGCATTCCATCTACTGAATCACCGAATCCTGATACACAATTGAACAAGCAATTCTTCTGTGGATTCCACTCCTCTGGTCCCTTTCCCTTTCGCATTATTCTGATCCCTGGAGAATTGTGCTGCTGTTGGAGAGGAGTACAATTGTTCATCCGAATGCAGGGCTTGCAAGAGACCCAAAATGAGGTGGAAGGGCTACTCGACCAGGAGATCATCTTCCTCTGTGAGTTCCACAGTCGAATTTCCACTTTATGAGCTGTGAAGGGCTTCATTAGGGACGAAGAAGGTCTCAAATTGAAGGAAATACCCGACCCTTGCCTCCGAGCAGTGAGCAGTCGTATTGGCAGTTCATCTCGTAGAGCGGGCTCGGGGAGCTTGCTGCGTGGCGGAATACTCTGAACATATTGATTCCCACGTCTCCATTTCAGTGTTCCTCCGAGTACGTATAAAACACCCGTAATTACATCCTTCAGTTACATGTACCTCAAAGTTCAAACTGGCTGCTCAGTTGCCGGTGAGTCAATGCAGGAGCAATAGCACTCAAGCAGATGTGAACAAGTGCTCAACACAGTAGCGGAGACCGTCGCACAATGACGCAGGGCTGGCGCGCACTGACGCGGGGTTGACGCGCATTGACGCGGGGTTGACGTGCATTGACGCGACACTGACGCGCATTGACGCGCTACCGGCGCGCATTGACGCGGAAGTTGACGCGGTTTCGGCGCGGCAATTGCGACTTAATGGTGTAGTTTCAGCAACTCAAAAAATTCAAAGAATGTTCAAATATACGCACCGGTAGCCTGCCACCGAGCAGAACACGTTGGAGGTTTGTACACCCACTAGTTGGACCTCAAATAATACATGTTGCCTGCAGTCTGGGCTAAGTCGTCCTTATCAAAGCTCATGTATCTTGCCAAGAGCGATTTGAACAGTATCCGATTGTAGAAAGCACTCAGTAGAAGTCCAGTAATTGCCGCGTCAATGCCGCGCCGGTGCTGCGTCAGTGCGCGCCGCTCGCGTCATTTTCTCCGGACCCCACAGTCCCCAGTGATCGCATCATGCTCAGAGTTATAAAATGATCCCCGCCGAGTAAATATGTTCATGCGCTCGTTGAGAACCTTTGCCTTCAGCCCAACCGCAAGATCCATCTGCCTACTCTCCACGTATGTGTCCCTCACTCCGCCGACGAAAGTTGACCATCTCACTTGAAATGCACGTCTTTTTCGGTTGTGATTGCAATATTCGACTTCGAGTGTGAGACAGTGAGAGGCTCCACTGTGCAATCCTCCGAGCGCGCATTTTGCTGAACTGGTTCAGGGAGAACAGTGGTGTGTCGATCTCCCGGTAGACGTTTGCATCGGCAGTGTCCCTCCCGATCAGTATCTTGTTCCTTCTTCCGTCACATTCTAGGAAATCCAGACAGACATTCACTGCGTTCCCACCCCATGTACACAGAGGGTCTGTCTACCCCGTAGACCAACGGTAGATGGAACCCTGTGTCTACCTGTGTCCACACCATGTCTGAGACGCAGTAAGTCTACATCGGTCTACATAGCTCTACATTCGTTCACTCACCTACACCGACGTAGACGCACGTAGACCGACGTAGCCGCACGTAGGCGGATCTAGACACATGTACACGCACCTGAGCCAATTTGGGATCCAGAATGGGCTGAGGAATCTCAAAGAGAATCTTGAGAGAATCAAGTTGAAGTGTGGCACTTCCCAAGATTTCACGAGATTTCGCAGCGGTTGATCATCATTGATGGCTGTGCTTGGCAACGGTATTCAATGACTTACGTAGCCGACGGGTAGCCGACGAGTAGACGGACCGTGTCTACGGCATGTAGCCGGATGGTGAAGTAGATCAAGCTCGCCACAGGTCCCGGTGTACACATAGGTAGCCGGACGTAGCTGAAGCTCGCCGCATGTAGCCGCATGTAGAACAACGTAGACAGAGCTCGGTCTACGGGGGGTGGGAACGCAGTGATTTATTTCTGGGTGTGGAGAGGTCGGTGAAGAAAGCCGCCGAGCTCCAGGTCGTAAGGCAGCAGGGATGGCAAGACTGAACCTAACCCCATGCCTCACTGTGTGTACTATCTGATCTATCTAACTGTGAGTTTGGTACAACTAATGTTCTCCATCCTATGAAGTTGAAGTCAGTTGGTGAGAAACTAAGATACTTTAAGTTCTAGGAGTGGGTGGGTGGGGAGAAATTCGGGGTGCCCGGAATGGGCCCAATCAAGAGCGACGGGAGCTGCTGTTTGGGACAGACAGCGAAAGTGCCGGTGGAGCGACATGGTCGAGAGAGAGGAGCGTCCAATCACATGTCACTCCATGGTCACAAGACATTGCACTGCTCTCTCAGGCTCGAACAGTTCGCCCATCTGATCGTAACACATAGCAGCTTGTCAATCTAGTATAATTGAACATTGATTGAACAAGCCTTAGCGACCGACATCAGTCGATCGAGGCTGTGGTAGCACTGCGTGCGTGGATTCAAGTGAAGGCAGAACTCAGTCCTGGATACGACGCAGCACGTTGGATTGTGTCCTTCTCGTTTCTAGTTTCCATCTATCACTGTAGCCGTGGCGATCTCCAAGCGCGTTTGTATAAAGCATCGCATGCCTTCTCAACGATGCCTCAGGGTTGATTCCTCACTTCAATTTCGCCCCACACTTTCCTTCAGGCCTCTTCTGAGCTCGACGCTACTCGTTTCCTTGCCTTCAAGCATCATTTCATCTACGTGACTTCAACCCAATTTAGACATGGTCAACACATTTATGATCGTCGTCGCGGCTCTCGCAGCGTCCGCCACCGCGCGCCCCATATCCGGCCGCGCAAAGAACGCAGAGACGGGCCTCGCTGATTTATCCGGTTTATTCGTACGTATCCCTGTCCACGACCATGAATGCGACGATTGACTCAATTGGCTGGTGTTCAGGGTCTCGCGGCCGCAACCGCTACCGCAGATGCAGCGGCAGCGACCGACGACAACATCGTTCCTCCGGGGTTTACCAACTTCGTGCGTCCCCAACCACTTTACCATCGCTTTCTTCTACAGTGCTCAAGCCTTTCTCCTCGTGCCCAGGGTGGCGTCATCATCCCAGCGGGCAACAACGACGCGCACGACGAGCAGCAGGCCGAGTTCTCCTCCGCCTCCGTCGCGGCCGCAGCAGCCGAGACCGCCGCGGGAATCAACATCGCCGCGTCCATCGCCGCCGCGTCATCCTCTGCAGCCGCCGCTGCCGCCACGGCAACCGTGAACCCGCTCGATCCGCTGCCGCAGCAGAACACAAATCTCACCCCAGAGCAGCTCGGGCAGCTCTCGGGGCTGCGCGCCAAGCTCCAGATTGACAACCAGTTCGGCGACACGGGGGCTGCAGTCACTGACCAAGAGGCGATCGATGCTCTCATTTCGGATGGGGAGGGGAGCTTCTGAGTGAGTGCAATGAATCGTATCGATAGATTGTGGTTGTTTTTATTATGGTTATGTAATTTGAAAGGCGGGATTGGGAGGGAATGCAGAATAGATCAGACGGATTTATGAGCAGCATGGCTTCCCGACGAATACACCAGCCAGCTTGCGAGTCTGGATCTGCTGGGCACCTCGTAAAATGTGCCTCAACATCCTTGGGTGCCGCTGCGACGCGCTATTTCGTTGATATGTGGCCTCTAACGATATCGACTCGGAGCAAGACCATTATTCCGTCTCTGGCTTCGAAAGCTTGTGCATCTTGTGTGCATCCAGGTAGTGCTGGCCAAAATATGATATGAATACAAAAATTCCATATCATCATGATATTTATATCTGTATAATATTCACCATGGAGGCCCCATATCATATTCTTAGCAAATCGTATCATATCGAGGCCATTGAATACGAATATATTCAAATATATTCTGCTTCTCGCGAATTCTGAGGTCGTCTCGTCCTCGACGATGTACGTCCTCCCTTTGTTTATTTGTCCCCCACGCCTCACAGATGGTATATTCCCGCAAAAGCGGAAATTCCGGGCCATATTCGCCACGAAGTGAAGCAATATGTCAGCTGCGTGGAGCGATTCAGATCCCGAATATGAAAATCTTCTGAAGCAGGCGGGGTTCAATGGTGAGCTTCTCCTAAACCTACCATTTAATCAACTGAACCTGGCCTCGCCTCCGCATCGGACTCTCTCTTCATCGACAGCCGTGCGGATCTCACCATATACGTGACAGCGGCCGTGCTGGAATCCAACACCCTGTTTTGCTGCGGCGCGGGTACCGCGACACCTGCAACCTGCTCTGCAGATCCGGCGGATGTGGATCTCAACCGAGGGATGGGTCAGTTTACTTCCCCTCATCTTGCAATTGACACGCGCTTCAGCGTCCTCCCAGATTTATGGAGGGAAGCCGGAAGGATCAGGCGGCACTATCTGCAACAAATCACTTGAACAGTGGTGGGACGCCTTTCCTGCAGTCCGCACCACAGCCGTCACGTGAATTTTTCCGGCAGAGCTCGCATAAATGCTACGCACCGGCTGTCGCCCAGCGATGATCGATGTGCGCGGTGATGACCCCGCCGTTGAGACCTCCTTCCTTTTCCCGGAACTTCCCGTTTGCTGACTGTGTATGGTGTACGGCAGGCACGCCAAAGGGAGCCTCCAACGCCCCGCACAGACATTCCACACTCAGCTCGCGTAGGTCCACAGTCCACGTGCAGATTGCTGATGCAGGCCTTGTCGTGTTTTACTGCGGCCAGAGCGTTGCCAATGAGCGCGCCCCACGGTGCGGTGAATGGTCCGTACTGATCCTTCCACATTTTTTTCCCCGATGCGCACACGTCTCATGTCTCCGAGTGGACCAGGTATCAGGATTTCCTCGACACCAACACCATTAGCGGGGATCATCCAGCTGCGCCACACACCCACACTCAGACTCGTTGGATCATCCAGTCACATGCCGGATGATGGATCCAGACTGAGACTTGCGCGGGCAGGCTGAATTTACCAGAGAGTTAGAGGTGCGGAGGAAAAAATATGATTTCGATTCAATCATCATGGGTCCAGCCCGAGTCGAACGGGTGGGTCCTGCTGGAGTCCAGACGAATTCCGGTAAACAGTGCAGGCGCAGCCGCCGGTCCGCTTTAGAACCCTACTAGTAGCCATGCGGGGTGAGGTTATAAGAGAGGCGGGAAGGATGCCAGTGGAAGGACTTGTTGCGCATCGCCGCGTGGTGCTGGTGAAAAGACAACCGAAGGGTCCGCGGGGAACAAGTGGTTACCGGTGGGATGGCAGCAGAACTTTTGGTCTTTGACGCCACATAAATTGCGGGGTGATGGAGAAAGGCGGATCCACCGGGCACCCATACGTCCCAAACAACTCCTCTAGCCAGAGGGGAATAATTATTAGTTCTCGCCCTCTAAGTAGATAGTCTAGATGTACTTGTCAGGTGATAACCGTAGGTCGACCTTCCGCCGCGGCTGTTGCTCTGTGGCAAATACATGCCTTAAGCGTTATAAAGTAGCTACAACCATAGAGAGCATGCTCAGGCATCTCTCTGTATTTTCCTTTTGATTTATCCCTGCGTGCTGTCCTCGGAAATCGAAATTCTATTCGTGTGAGTTTCGTGCACAGCCACACCATCGGAAACTAAATCATGTACCGCACCCCAAATTTTTGGTTTAAGACGAAAACTTGGACACAATATACCTTAGAAAGTCATCTATATCCACTCTGGGGACACACAACTTACCAGGATCTCTTTGAGGTCCAGGCGGGTTTCCCGATCGGGCATTGTGGAAGTGCGACTTGCCCCGCTCGTCGCCTTCGGATTTCGGACCGGTGCACGTGTCAACCAAATTCCCAACCACATCGCGTCCTCAATCCGTCCCATTTCTGCTTCCCCTCAATTGATCCATTTTAATACTAAACATATTCCATTCATTTTATTTGCCTCAGATTCGGGCTGCAACTGCGCGTTCAAGTTCATCGTATTGCACTGCCAAGTTACCTTTTTCCGAACCCTCCGGATATTGCGTGCTTCGGCACCGAAAAGCGGTCAGGTCTACATTTTATTACTTACAACAGTTTGTTACTTCCTTGCCAGTCGCTTTCAATTTCTCTCCGTGCAATTTCGACATATCGTAGCAATCTCAACGCGAAGATCCCCTTCAACGCCATTGGTCATTCGGATCGCGCCGGGGATTGATCTCGACGTGGATTGGACACCCACTGTCGGCGCTGTTGGGGCAGCGTAGGTCTCCCTATACGTCTTTGCGCATCTCCTGATGGCTAGCGTGCGGAGGAGGTGATTCAGCGGCGGGGTTTAGAAACGGCCATTTTAGGTAGTTTTCTAAATATTCCATCGGACGAGAACGGGAGCAGCCGTCCCTTTATGTAATTTCCTTCTCTACCTCTTAACACCACAATCGAGCCAATTCCTTTGCTTTCCAGAGCCTCCCCTTTGAGTTTGAACCACAACCAGCTGAGTTGAACCATTTTATTGCTGTACTGACTGTTCTACATCTAGAGCTTCGATCTGCATCAGGTGCTACGGGAATCGACCCCACGACTCGGCGCCATCGCCGGCACGACCTGGACACCCCTCAGTCCTCGTGAGGACGAACTCATTCTTCTTCAGCATTTCCTAATCCGGGACGCCGACCTACGGTATGGGATGCGCCAATGAAATCAGATCATACATCAAGTTTTTTTTCCCCCACCAAATCTACAAAAAAAAAAAGTTTGATTTATGGTCTGACTAGGGAGACTACTAAGTAGAGGGGTTTTAATTAGCTCTCAGTGGCATGATAAATCCCGTTAAATACCTATTTAAGAGTGCTAAATACCGTTGACATTGTGTTAAATGAGAGTTAAGCATTAGCGCGGAGCTAACCACGGCCATCAACTGGCCATCACACGTATCAATGTGATGGCGGGACGTCCGCATTACGATCGCATCAAACACCCGCCGCCCCACCGTAAGTCGACGCCGCCACCCTTAATAATCACGCTAAAATCTCACTAAAATCATGAGAAAAATAGGGGATGTGCCCCGAGTTTTATTACAAGGGATATACCCACTGTATACACATGAAAAAACAGCTAAAAAAGAATAAAGTTCCCAATTACACCCACTCTTCACACTAATCTACACATTGCTGCCCTCCGTTGCCACCCCACCATCAATTGTGATCTGCACGACGTGTGTGAAAGCATCCACCAGGTCCTCGGTGTCCTCGTCGTTCTCGTCGTCACTTTCCTCAGGGACGAGTGTCAACTCACGGGCGGAGTCGCGCATCGGCACATCATCATCAGGCACCACGGAGCAGCGGGCCATGTCGGGAGCAATGCACGCATGGTGCTCCCTGCATACACTCACACTGGACGAGATGCAGCTGCTGAACCCCATCTCTTTGCTGAGCTTCACCAGCCACTCCATGTGCTACGCATTGAACTGACCACGCTCCATCCGGAGCAATTGCACCTGGTATGCCAACACATCCTCGCCCTCCGTGTGCAGCCGCTTCTCGTGGTGTACGAGGAGACCCTCCTCGTCAGTGTGAGGGCTGTATATGCTCTGCATATGCCCTCGCGTAGCATCGCTGGCACAACGGGGATGAAGAAGCACACCACGGCTATATCACCAAATCGGGACACACCTGGAAACCACATTCGGACTTCTCACAAACACGCTCCTCGACCTAGGGCATCGACTGGGACACGAACTACGACCAATAATCCACTACAGACACCATTAATTCGAGCCCCACCGAGCCTTTCGCCCTGACTCCTGGTCCAAAATCATATGATTTCCTCTCCACTCCCCGACCTGGCCAAAATCCTTCGATGTGCAATAAACGCCCCAGCACCAGCAGCCTACCTCGTCCATTGCCCATGCGACACCGCACCCAGAAGCCTCCTGGTCCCCAGAAATCGCTCGATTCTCGCCAAACGATAAGCGACTCTGAAGACCGTGCCTGTAAAATCACTCGATTTCCTAGCATTGGACACCTGTTTTGGACTGTGGGCATCGTTGCCCGTCCGTTGCCCTCCCTACGAACCCCAGGCCCGAGGCCGCTGACGCACCGCGGGACGTTCTGCCTCCATTTGGGCTTGGCCTGAAACAAGGGAGCGAGTCCTCTATAAAATCGCTCGATATTTCGACCTTGGAGCCCGAAAATCACCCTCTTGGACCTCGGAATCACTTGATTTCCCCGATTCCAGCGGGCCTAGCTTCCCTTTGCGGAAGGAGTGCGTGGTACCGAACGCTGGAGGCTGTACAAGCAGCAAAGGTATAAAAGGGCGAGGTTTTTGGAACTTTAGTCAGTAGTCGACCCGTGCATCTCCCCCACCAATGCACTCGGTTTACCACCACCACCACCACCACATCTAACGTTCCATGCTGCAGCCTCCTGTCTGAGGCTCGCTCTCTTCCCTCCTCGTTCCCCTTGCCGTGGTACACCCCACCTAGACGCATTGCTCATCGCCAAGGTATCCACATTCATTGACCGCACTGTTTATTGACCATCTTCTCGTCTCTTGCGAGACACTTCACACCCACGGAACACATCACGTCTACACGACAGCCACCTACGCCACTGGAGTCCATCTCCTATTAACCCCCTAGTGGTTGAACGAGCTACAAAGCGAATACCCTCTATTTTCGGATCGTAGCACCGCAGTCCGCATCACAACGTCGGCCATGTAGGTGATGAGGCACTGGATCTCAACATTTAGCTGCACAATCTCCTTGTCAGTGTGGAGAAGCTTGTAGTCCTGGTCCATCGCGACGTGCCCAGCTGAATGGGCCCACGGCTCATCCCGAATGTCCTCCCCCCTCTCGTGTAGGAGGTTGAAGTCAGACAGAAACACATACTCGACAACCTCCTCCCAAGACAGGTTAACCTTGTGCGAGATCATCGAGTCCGTGGCGAGATTGTAGCAGTTGATAGCGGTCTTAATTGCCTTGGACCGCGCCTGGAGGGCCTTCGCCATGTGCTTCCATATCTTGTACCCAGGTAAATGTATGAGTTAATGCGTAGTCTGGAGAGCATGAGGAAAACATACCAGTACCCGCCAAATTCACCTTGCTCAACTCGAAGATGCGCATAACGATCAGGCCCTTCAGGTCATCGAGCACACACTGGTACCGCTGCTCACCATCGTCACGGCTGCCTCCCACTTGTCGGTCCCCGGCTCCCAGCACTCCGTATCGAGCCGCCTCTCCAAGTTGTGCATGGCATCGATTGTCTTGTCCACCAGCTCCATCGCATGCCGCCACTCCGTCTCGATCCCAGCGTCTCCTTTGCTGCATGTTGGTACCCCACAGCATCCGTCAGCAGCAGCATTGGCAGCGGCTCCAGCAGCATTATTTCCATCAGGCATTCCCTGTTATGTTTCTGGTAAGTCTTGCCCCATAATGTGGATAGTGTATGTACTCGTGGTCCAGCATAGGGCTGGATAAGATTATGATTATATTTGGTTATAATGTATTGTAATGGTAAGATTACGATTAAGTATGGCCTGCCCGTAATCTTGCAGCCTAATATTACAATCGATTACATTACAATAAGTTATGATTACATTAAGTTACAGGGCTCGTAATTAATGGTAATCCTAGCATTATCAGGTCCCTGTCACAACTCTTTTGGGACATCAGGATTCGTTCGATTATCATTCAAACTATCTGCCGTGAATTTTGCCACTGACTATCTCTGTATTCTGACTCACTTTTGACTTTCCACCTTCCATCAAATTACTCAATAAGGCAATTATCGTCGGCATTCCGACATCCGGTCCAAGCAAGTGACAGCCACTTTTTTACATGTTTTCTGCTCCCGCCTTTTCCTCCCCCCATGGCCGCCCTTCCGTTGGCCGAAGTACACATGCCATACAAATCTACCCAGTGAGGTGTTCTTGACAGCACCTGCAGTCTGCGAACTGAGTCCTCTTCGACTTCAGTAGAAAGCTCCCCTTGATGCATGTCCACAAAATAATCGATATTATACACTAGAGTTATACCTCGAGCTGTTCTATGCATGATACCTGACTTATGAGTTGCCAAAGTCCATTGAACGACCTTGTACTGTTGAAACTTTGTGATGCCGAAACTGCCGAGGAAATCTTCCATATCGGGTAATTTGATGGGAGGCAGAAAGATCCTGCCCCGTATTGTGCGCGACATTCTCTGTATCCCTGTTGTGAGCATCATGGTTGAACAACTATTCTCCAGCAGCAATGCACGGTTGTCTATGGCCGCTTCAACTGCGTCCTTGACTGTCATAATGAAGAAGCTGTTGAACACCGGCTTCAGAGAAGGGCTGGACTACGTGGAAGGGATTACCATTCATTAAATATGATTAAATACGATTATCTTATGATTACATTACATTACAATACACATACAATTAAGTATTGGCCAATCCTTAAAATTATCCTACAATTACGGTACATTACGGGTCCAGGTCGTATTTAATCGTATTCTTCCAGCCCTAGTCCAGCAGGTTCACTAACTTCTGGTAGTACTCCATCTCCAAGGTCTCTTGGATGGGTTCCATCGAGAGCGCCACAAGAAAGTCCTCTCTTTCTTGAGCCATGTCTCAAAAACCACATGTGTCGCCATGCCAAGCCGCTGCATTGAATCCTGTAGGGCGGGCAACATCTTCTTCACGTTCAGGGCAGGGCGGTACTTGCTGCAGAGGACCAGAGCTCCCACATGTCAGTTAGTTCCCCAAGCAGAAAGGCAGAAGAAACAAACTCACATAGATTTGTGTACGTATCACATGTGTCTGTGTGCTTGAGATACGTGGTTATTGCTTGCTGGCGGTGGAACCTGCTGGCATGGTGAGTCCCCGGCATGAGGACGTTCAGCTTCAAGAAGTAGCTCTTGCAGTCCTCCAAGGTCTCCATCCCGATGCTAGGGACATGCATCGTGAGGTTGGAGACTAGGCAGTGGTGCACATGTGTGGAGCCGTGGTGTACATGTGTGGAGCCGTGGAACACGCCCACAAAGGACTTAAACCCGTGTCACGTGCGAGCTGCATCAGGCCTGGGTGCACTCGCACCATCTTCCCATACTTGCACCCAATGTTGTACCTGAGCCCGAGCTTCCCGAGGACGTGCAGCAGGTGATTGACCACCGCAAACCCGTACTTTGCTCTGCATGTGGCTGTCAGCAGGAAACGAGGTGCAAAGCAAAAATCTCTTACAACTCTCTGCTCTTAACCATGTCCATGACAATCAGTGCAAAGCCGTGGCAACAGAGAGCAGGGAAAAACCCCGCCTCGTCGTACATTCCCAGTGTGCACGACATCACTTCCTCCCTTATGTTCTGCCATCTCTCCGTGCACCATTCCTTCTCTTCCAGCCGGTCCTCGTCTGCCACAAACCCCTTCTCATCATATTGTCCAGCCCCTCCTTCACCCAGCGGTCCACCTCGTCACGTGACAGGTAGTAGTCCCTGTTGGGTTTATTTCAGGAATCAGACAAAGTTTAGGTGAAAGAATCTAATAATAAATTAGCGGTTGGCTGAGCTCTGCAAACGCTTGAGCAATACATAGGAAACTGAGCTACTTATATACTAAACTGTTCAATGTTACTAGAATGTTCCATAATAATCTCCTGTGTTCTCCTGTGTTCTACTTGACTCTGGCTGACTCTCGTTATGACTCGAACCTCGGCCATGATGCCGGGTTGCCTCTTCCGGCAATAACTCCAACAGTCCCCTGGAACCTCACGGTCATCAAAGCACTCCTTCGACACACGTGACATGGCCGTGACGTCCTCCTCCCATTCATCCCTCTTGTGCATCATGAATCTCTTGAGGGAGGTATTCCCATTGATGGTGGCAAGAATGGGGATTGCCAGCTGCTGCTCCCCGTCCAGCTTATACAAGCAGCAAGGGCAGGTGTTCTTCAGCCACCAATTGGGTGTGTCCCGTCCCCAAGGCCGTCTGGACACACTTGTCGACAATGGCATGGATCGCGAGGTAGAGTTAGAACACAATCAAAAATTGTGTTCCCAGGTATGAGCGTGCGGGGATGCCATGAATGTCGCCGAGAGTGTGCATCCAAGCCTGTATTCCGAGGCATGGGCAGTGCAAATGTGCGACGCAGTGAAACGGTGCACCTAAGTATGGCCGTGCCTAGGACTGACTGAGATGCTGCTCTGAAGCAGACACCAAAACCAAGCAACACACACATACCAACAACACAACCAATGCAAGTGCTAATAAGTAAGTTCAGGTTGTTTTGAAGTATACAGGTAAGATTGAACTCCTTGAGGGGTGTTGGGACAGAGGTCAACTCAAAGACATTCAAATGTTGGAAGTCAAAGATTAGAGTTGAGACCAAATCAGGTTACCGGTCCGATGTATCACATGACCAATCACTTTCTTGTGTTTGTACTCGTTGCACACCATTGCTTCACCCTCGGGATCCAATCTCCAACATCGAATAGAACTGTCCTAGGAGCTTCCAGTAGTTGCAAACTACCAAACTTGGGGTTCTTGGGCCACGGAATGTGGGGGAGGGAGAGATATAAAGTGTCCTAGGACTGCCAACAATGGGCCTGGGAACTCCGACCAACCTCCCGCCACCTCCGCCGACATCAGCAACAAAAAGTGAAGATAACAAATCAAGTAAATGGCCATTACAGCCGATTGCAGTACCGAAGGCGCAAATCAAAATTTCCTGTTTTGGGACATTTTCAAAGAATTCCCGATATCGCAGCCAGCTCTTCATCGATTCACTTGAAAATTAGATATATCTATTTGGCTAATTCACTCGCAATTAGTGATAGAGAGGGATATGTGAAAATATCATGCATTACACATTTTCTGATTCCACACTGTTTTCGGACTGTAAGCCATCTAGCATGCTGAGAGCATGTCTCAGCCACGTAATATTTAGGTTTAGACACCATATTCAACTGAGTAAAGATGTGATAGAGCCAGAAATCTATGAAATCCATGGATAAATGCAATCTTTACAATATCTCTTGATGCCAAAACTGGCAGATGCGTCTGCGGGATCTAGAGGGACTGTAAGTAATTTATTCATGAGTCTGGCTCTATCACATGTTTCCACAGTTGAATATGGTGCCTGAACCAAAATATTAGGCTGCTGGGACATGCTCTCGGCATGCTAGACGGCTTTCGGTCTGAAAACAGCCTGGAATCAGAAAATGTGTAATACATAATATTTTCACATATTCCTCTATATCAATAATTGCGAGTGAATTAGCCGAGTAGATCTATCTAATTTTCAAGTGAATCGGTGAAGAACTGGCTGTGATACCGGGAATTCTTTGAAAATGTCCCACAACAGGAAATTTTGATTCGCGCCTTCGGTACTGCAATTGGCTGTAAATAGGGAGAAAAAAACTGATCCCGGCTAACCCCGAGCGGGGGCACGCTTGTTAAGCCGGTGTCGCCCCGCTGCTGTGGCACGTGATCTGTAAATGATGAAAAATGTGCATTAAAACGGGAAAAAAAGCTGAGCCGGGCACACCCGATGTGGCCGTGCATGCCCCGATGCGCACCCCGCCCGCCGCTGTTCTATCGGCATCATCCCGCCGCCGGGGCACATGGTCTGTAAATGATGAAAAATGTGCATTAAAACGAGAAAGAAAAACTGAGTCGGGTGCACCCGACGCACCCATGCGCACCCCGACATGCACCCTACTCACCGCTGTTCTCTTGCCGAAAAGGCACCACTACTTAGCTCGGTTACTTGTCCCGATAAATTCACGCGAAAATACCGATTAAAAAGAGAGAAATGAACTGAGTAGAATCCACCCAACGCACCATGCGCACTCCCTGCGCCCACCCCGTGCGTCGGGATCTGATTGCTTGCCTGGCCCGCCATCACATGTGATCCTAAAGCCGTGGAAAAATAACAATTAAAAGAGAAAAACAGACTGCCCCGGATCGACCCAACGCGCCATGCACGCTCCCGGCATCTGCCTCGTGCGCTGGGATCTGATTGCTTGTCCACCGCGCCATCACATGTGATCGCAAATTTCCGAGAAAATATCTATTAAAACGAGAAAAATAAACTGAGAAGGATACATCCGATGCGCCCCGCACGCTCCCAACACCCACCCCACAATAGCCCACTTCATCCTTGTCCAGCTGTTTGCGGGGACACTGAGCTGATGCCGAGAACTTAGAACGGGCTCGCGGCTGCCAAATTCATTGTGGGACATGCCAACACCTTTTGTTGCCCACTACCCAGTTTCTGCTCACTGTTCCCTGCCCAGAATTCAAAGTGGTTGTGCTGAAAAGGCCTAAAAAAAGGGAGCATGGCACAGTACAGGCAGTATGCATCAAAGCCTCCTGCCAACCTGAGAGTAATTAACCATTCCTAATGGCCAATGGGCCCAAAGAATAGCATAGGAAATCATCGGCTGAACGTCCGAAACAGGTCCGGAGACAGCTTCCGATGGGCCCTCAGATACTTACTGTGAAGCAACGGCACCTTGGTTCTGTGTGCCAATTTTTCAGGAGGACCAGTATATATATATACACATCATATATCATATCCGAGAGCTTTCCATGAGGGAAAAAAATGATATAAAAAATTTCGATCACATGTCGCGAATAAGCTCAACAAATCTAGGCTTTCGTGTATTGATGGCAAACTCAGGTCATCTTTCCCTTTCGACAATGTTCCTGTCAGAGGTACTACCAAAACAAAATTTGTTAAAGAAATACTCACTCAGTTGATCCATGGAAAATCCGTTTGACAGTACAACAATAATATATGAACCGGCAACAGGCCTCCATCATCAATATTGAAAACATGTAGATTATAATACATTACTAGCAGTTATCCGTGCTTTGCTACGGTGGGAATAGTAAAATGCGATAACATTTTCAATTTTGCTGCCTGAAAATGACTGGTCGACTCATCGTGGCCTGGTGGCCCGTGACAATTATTCTGATACTCTTTTAACTCAATAGGTGTTTGTTCAATGAATCCAGTATTGCCTGTTATCTCATCATACCTTGATCTGCCTCTGTCATTTTTCCATGCTATGCTGCCACCCATAGAACAATCCAGTTGGAAAAGACTGTGCCGGTTCAACTTGACTTGAAGTCCTTACTCAGTTCCCAGCTCTTTTGGAAGTTTTATCCCCTCCCTTCATCTCAGTGTTTAGCTCATGCCCAAGTTATTTACAATTGGTTGGACTGCCAAGAACTCGAAATGTGTTAATATGATCTTTTGGAGGTAATAGTGCTTCAAGACCAAGTTTTCAACATCTGTACAGTTCAAAAATAGCATCTAACAGTTGAGTGAAGATTTGAACAGATTTGAACATCTTGACGGTTTTCAGTGGAGCATAGGAGTAAGTGACATCATGTGGCAGCTCTCGGAGCTCGGGTTGACTCGGATCAAGTTTGACTCGAGGTTCGATTGTAATACAGATAGCAGTTACCCGTACTGCGCCACGGTGTGAACTCATATTTAATTCCAGTAAACTCGTTCCTCGAAGACGCTGCTCGTCGCCGACCTTCGGTCGACTCCTCGCGGCTCATGGACAGTTTAATTTTTCCAGACAACGCCGTTGATCACCTGAATTTCTCCATTACAGCCTATTACAGTACCGAAGGCACGAATCAAAATTTCCAGTTTTGGGACATTTTCAAAGAAGAAAAGCCGTGGTTTGTCTAGACAAAAGTGGCGCCTGTGGGAACGCTCGATGTCATCTTCCCCACAGTTGATTTCAGATGGGTGCCTGTGGGAACTGATGTCATCTGCTCCACAGTTTGCTGGTTCTCGCCTCCTGTCTACGGGGCCAATGAATTCGTGTAGCTTACCAGGCACCAAGAGGAACAATTAACTTATCCATCTACTGTATCCACATCTATATAAGAATCAAACATTGTTTGAGTCTGGCCACACATTTTGATTGGCTGCTGCCCAGCTTTGTCTCAGGGCAAGGCTTGCACCGAGCTCCGAATGATGTCATTTGCCCCACCACTCCACCGAAATGGTCAATTCTACACCCTTCCAAGTAAGCGACCATAGAGTTCTGAAAATCGCTGTCAGCCTGCATCATCCTATCCCGGATTTCTTGGGGAGACAGCGCTCCCTTGATCCATATCAACATGTGCATATGTAAAGTCAAGCGAACCTGTTGTTCTACGGTGCCATAGTAAGCGTCGGTTTCTCCGTATAATCCTGGCCCGTCTGAACCGACACCCAGGATGTGTTTTATAAACGACCGAGTGACATGGTGAAAAAATCTGGCTGCCACGACCGGATTTTGCGATATCAAACGCATGCGTTCATCGGACTTCCTGATCCTGGGAGAAAACTCTATCTTGTTATTGGCGTAGTACAGACAGAGAGGGTGGTTGTTATCCACCGGGGAGAAGGTGATGAACCAGGAGGGAGCACCTTTGAACACGATCAAGGACCACACCTCGTTACGCATATATTTTTTACTGGTCAATGACCCCTGTACGCTGCCTCCGACGTGTTCGAGATCCTCCAATAGGTTAAAGCATGCTTTTTCAGGCGCTGTTTTGGTTTTGATGTGCTCCCCCGATTCCAACCGTCGTGCTAAATCAGTTAAGACTGCTGGATCCACGTCGCGTAACTTGCTTGCTACTTTATGAAAATCCTTACGCTTTACCACAGATGACTCCCTTTTTTCCCGGCCTTAATCTGAGCATCATTAAACGCAATCATTGGAAAATATAGGTCGGTCTGAAAACATTTATCGTGGTACATGATTGAATGTTCCTCGTGTTCTATTTCATTCAATTTTTGCTTATGATCCGGGTGCCCGATCCCTCCAAACCCTTAAGGGAATAGCCAAGGGAACGTCTGTGGGTAGAGTTTTGGGTTGTGGAAGGTGGACTCAGGTTCATCCGCTTGACCGACACCCATCGTATGCCCGTTTCGCTTGAGGTGATCCAACGCTTTGGCCTTCAATGTTTTCATGCTGACATCGCTGTACCGGATACCGGTCAACCCGTGGACAGCAAACGTGCATGGCCCTTCACTGGTTCCCTCTTCTTCTCCATCGTCGTGTACGCTCATTGCATTGGGCTCCCGATTAGAATCGCTAGGGTCTGTCTGTTTCCAACCCACGCCGCAGTGGATACCGCTTTCAGGTAAGTCTGCCATGTTTTTTCCAGAAATTACAGATCACGGTAATCTTCATGGTTTAATTTCAACCAGTCTAAGGCGTCTTGTACCTTCTGTCTTCTGACGAGCATCGGAGTCCTAGCATACTCTTCCTCCGTAGGTTTCACTGAACCCAAAAACACAAACGCTAAAACTTCGCTCAATTTGTCTTTCGTAGGTGGCAACACGTTATAGACCTGTACTACAGGAGTCGAGAACATGATGGCATTTGCGCTTAATTTCCCCCCCCGGAGGCAACTCTAATCACACATCGGTTATGTCTAACTTTGCAAACCAACATCTTTTCGGCGAAAGACAAGTCCTTCAATTGCCATGGAACTCGTCCTATCCATATGTTGTTCGCCAGACTATGTAGAGGGAGTTTACCCTTTAAAATCCTCTCTTCGCAATCGGTACAGACTTTGTCACAACCATCAGCGAGGACGGGTCCTTCCAAGTCGGTAATGGTTCTGAGGCTGTGTGCCGTTCTTTGCGTGTTACACCAGGCTTTTCGAGGATGGACAGATCCAATTCGGTTGAGCGCAAGTCAGTCAAGTCAATCAATGGAGTCAAAAGGCCACACACTGCGCATCCTGCTTCTTCAAGGTCAGCAGGATCCATATCCGAACACATTCCGGTCAAAATTTTGTGTCTAAGCAGTTTCGATGCGGGCAAGGGCGGGAAGATGGCACTCTTGGTTGTCGTTGGCTGCTTCTTTTGTGCAGCTGTACTCTCACGAAGTTTCTTGCGCTTAGCTTGCAAGGCTGCACTCGCTCGGGATTTTTTGACCTTTTCTTCACGATCCTTCAGTTTTAGTCGAGTTGTGGCCTTGCGTTCTCGCTCCTGCTTCCGAATCAAAGCCGCATCATTCTTGACTTCAATCAATTGAAAGACAGTCATTATATTCGCACAGTCGACGCAACTGTGTTGACTCAAGATGTCTTACAGTAACGACGTGAATGTTAGCGATCTCGTGCAATTGAGATTTGGTCAAGGTTGGGATCAACGTCCTTAGAGGAAACTTCGCCGTGAATTTGAATGCATCAGGAACACGGGTGATATAAATTCAGCTTCTTTTATTTGACCGATGAATTCGAGACGAGCCGCTTTCATAAGTACGGCGGAACCGTCTGTTAGGAAAGGACGAACGGTGTCGGCACCGAAATATTTTGAACGATGGCCTCCAAACCGTTGACAGGAATAAGAAACACGAGATGTAGGTAGGGTCAGAGTTTGAAAATATATTTGCCAGACGCCGAGCAGGAAGCAAACACTTAGTACGACCAGAAAAGTATGTATCCAAGGCATAGACCTCAGGTAGTGGACACTGCGAACAGAACGAGGACCAGATCTTCCGGTTAAATATAACTTTGCAAGCCAGTCATGTTTCCGCACCATAAACCGTTCCATTTTCAGTCGGGACACTGCAGATCTGTGGAGAGGTCGAGATGAATTGGTGGATCCGTATACAGAGCACAGATGAAGTTGGATATTCAACACCACATAGTAGACCATATGCCATTTAGATGTTGCACGAAATTGGTCTGAGCTCCTGCGAATAGGTACGTCGATTGGTTGATACGCTACGCTTACACAGAAAGACACAGGCGATGGGATACGATAAGAATATGTTTTGGTTTCCACGAGACAACGTCTCGACGGGGAGCACCCCAGGGAATCAGCGCCAGACACGTAAAAGGACTGGCGATGCCCCAGTAGATCCGAAATCCAGAGCGACAATAGACATAGGCAGGCATAGAAAGCAACTTGGCTGAGGCGCATCAGTGGCAGCGCCGTTGGGGGTACTCGATTGCGAAGAGGTAGGATAAAACCCTATAGCTCGCAACAGGTGTCAACAAAAAAATGTACCCCGTTTCACGTCATTCGAAACCCCATCTTTGGCGATTGATCGCACCACCGTATTGGAAACCAACCACGACAAATAATGCAGTCGTGCCCAATGGTGTGGAACCGCTGTGGAGGTGTAAACAAGCTGATTCATGAAAGAGCATAACAAGTTTATTGTGGTCGCCGTCGTTGCGGAGCAGGCCGTTCAGTTTGACGCTGAACTAGAGGCGGGTCGCTCACAGGGTCTGCCCATTTTTTCAATTTCAGCAATATGATCAGGTGGCTGATCTGCAGGGCATCGAAACACGGGGGTCCGAAAGTTCGCATCATCGTGAGCGTGCAAAGCATTCTCTGGAATATCAGTGATCCGCTGGCCCGATGGATACTCAGAGGAATGAGAAAGTTGTGTCGAACAGGGGGCGCAACGGCAGACTGAAGGGCGACAGAAGCAGTGGCAGCGAATTATCAACGACAACGGTCTTCGCCACACGCAAGGAAATTCATTCAAAGGTTGAAGCTGCATTTCAACAGATGCGACGTTTCCAGGAAGGCCCCCGGCGAGACAATACCTCAGCTGCCTGGATCTTGGGTCCCACGATGATTTCCAGACGTCCCAACGCGTCGTGGCCAAAACGTAGCCGCGAATGAAGACAAGATGAGAGCAAGTGCTAAGCGCTAAAGCCCCAGCCAAACACGCGCACTGATCTCGGCGTTACGGCAACGCCTCGAATCTCCTTTGCCTGCTCCTCGTCCGATTAACCTCGCCATGTCCCACCTCAACGTACGTCCCCCTCCGTCTTCCCCTCTGCCCTCTGACGCTATGTGGGTCAGCGCGCCATCGAGATCGTGCAGAAGGCGATCGAGGAGGACGTCAAGCAAAACTACGCGGAGGCATACAAGCAGTACCAGAAGTCGCTCGACTATTTCATGCTCGCAATGAAGTGTGCGTTTTCCCCATTATTTATTTGGTTAATGAATGTGAGGCTCAAGGGGAGCGGAGCAGATGAGAAGAACGACAAGTCGCGCGCGCTCTCATAAAAATGGATTCAGAGATCAGGATCCGGTAGAAGCGAGATACGCCGGGGAGGGCGCGGCCCTTTTCGTCCGTGAATACTGCTAGGCCGCACCCGAGTGCGCCGCCGATGAATGGCACGGGCCAGGTGGGGTGCTTTCGCAACCAGAGGTCTTTGGCCAGTGCCCATATTTGAGCCTGGCCGGGGCGCTTGCATTTTAGGAGGATATGTTCGAGGTCTTTGGTTCGTCGCAGAACTGGCAGATCCTGCGGGCTTCGCATTCGGGGATATGCTTCCAGAAGGACCCGATGCGGTGGGCTGAGTGGAGGGACTTCCAGAGGAAGTTTCGGACCTGGCGGGTGAAGTCCTTATGTCGTATACTTTTCCACACTTGTGCCGGAGAGGGTAGAGAATTAAAGTTGAGTTGGGACGCGAGTGCGATCTGTTTGACACTGTTGTCCGAGGCCTTACGTGTGACTCTGGCTTTTAACTCTTTGATGCCGGCGTACGCTGTCGCCTGGGTTAATTTCTCTGCATCTTCAGTCGAATACAGATGTTTGGTTTCGGAAAAGGTTCGGCGGCCAATAATTAACATTCCGGCAAAGATCTTAACGAGACGAATATTGTTGCGAATGAATGACCTTCTGAGGTTGACAATGTACTTAGCGTTGAATTGCCGTGTCTTTTATGTGTCTGCGTCTTGCACCATTTGCTAAATCATTGTGGAACCCATTCCCCGATTCGCTCTCAAAAGAAGACTCGACTTTCGGTCCTGATAAAACAGCGGGGATGCTTAATTCTTAGGTCGGTCGGGTCGTTCGTTCGAAATAAATGAATACAAGATAATCCTTCGCTTTGCTCTGGAGATTGAGGCACTGGAGCGTAATCATTCTGTATTCGACTTCAATTGACTGTAGTGCAATTGTTGTAATATTGGGAGGAGTTGAATTGTAAGGTCAGTTCAACTCTGTGGTTATTCTTCATCTGTGAAGTTCGGAATAAGAGAGAACAAAAATCAAGGGTGGTACTAAGAGAAACCAGATGACGCTCCTAGCCCATTCCAT